>CAJPEX010004514.1:9757-21258 GCA_905338405.1 Notodromas monacha | reverse complement strand
TTCCACCTGCTTTCTCTTGAACTTGACTGTCGTGTTCTTGAGGTGATTTTATTTTTTTTTATTTTGTGGGTCTGTTGGGAAAATCGGGCGGACGTTGAATCTCACCCATTTTTGGAGGGTTGGTCATGGGGTCTCCAAGGTTCAAATTCTTATTTTCATGTCCTTGCAGAAGCATTTTGAAAATGTATGGGTCGGATGGAAGAAAATAATTTTTAATTCAACTTCAAAATAACTACAGGTGAACCTCGATAACTTGAACCTCCCTAAGTTAAATGTTCCCCTAATTGCCCTAAGTTGAATTTTTTCAGATCCCCATCTGAATCCCCTTTAGAAATAATGCATTAAAAACCTTCCTTAAGTCAAAGGCTTTCCCCCGTCTAATCTCTGTAAGTCAAATTTTCTGCGGCCTGTTCGCTGATATTTTCATTATGCAAGGAAGAAAAAACAATAAAAACAGAAATTGATGTGTTTCAATAGGAAGTGAAAGACTCAATGGGGCAAATAAACCCCTGCCTACAAGTTCACCATCCTTTCAACTCATTCAAGAAGCAATTTAAGCCCCAGAATACCACCTTTTACCAATTTTGGCAATTTTTCTATGCTTCCCAGAACAAAATAGCTTTTGTGCGGAATTTTCCCGCCGACTTTGACAACAGTCATGAAAATCCCTGAAAAGGGGTAACAGGGAAACGAGTTTCTCAAAACTCAATCGGCGCGTCTCAGGACGCGTCTCAAAATACTTCAAAATAATCCCCCTGACGGGGCGGCAAGTCAAAACAAATTGTAAACCTTCAAAAAACAATTCCCTTCTCCAGCAGTCGACTCCTCTTTTTCTTTTCTTTTTCTTATTATTTAGCAAGGAGGTCATATGACCCCCATTTGTCTCCTAGGGGTTAAAGAGGGTCCAAACTTTGCCAGCTGCTGGCTACCCTCTGGTTTCTTCTTTCTTATTTTTTCTTTCGGCTCCCGAGAACCATTTGCCGTTTGAGGAACGCGACACGCTTGACTTCAAGATGTTTTTTGAAAAGACAGCTCTAGAGTAATTTATACTTGTCGTTGAAATCTGCGCACCCTTGTAAAATAATTGTCTTTGGAAACTGCGCAGCCTTGTAAAAATTTACAAGCTAAAAACACCCGGTTCCCGGGGAGCAAAATATATTTTTCCGAATTGCCTACCAATAGCTTCGAAATCTGCGCACCCTTGTAAAATAATTGTCTTTGGAAACTGCGCAGCCTTGTAAAAATTTACAAGCTAAAAACACCCGGTTCCCGGGGAGCAAAATATATTTTTCCGAATTGCCTACCAATAGCCAGATGTTGTAAAAACACCAACACCTGGTATTTTCGAGGAAACCCAGCAACTGGGGAAGATACTCAGATTCAAGAACATATTGACAAAAAATTATATAAGACCCTCGACTCCCTGTGAAAGACACAGTTCGAATTTTGCGTGCGAAGCGTTACGTTGTGTTCTCAAAATTTGTATTTGCTGAAATATTCCTAAGACCTCAAAAACTGTTGTGTATATTTCTACCTCTGAACCTGTTGTGAATATTTTTGTCTTGTCAATTTTACTTGTCGATTCGAACAAAGGCTTGCGCTGTTTGGGAGAGGATCCCTGGTCGGTTTGCGCACCGGCCAATTGCTGTGTTGAATTTATTCTTAAATCTTCCATTCTTTACAAATTCTTCAGTTTACATCTGTCAGTTGATCTTCTTCTAAGGTGTTCCAAATCATAATCAATAAGCTACATCAATAAAATTTATCAAGGTGTATGGCTTGAACATTTTTTCTAATTTCTTCTGATTAAAACCGTACATGGCATTTGGAAACGGCGCGACTCAATTACAGTATTTTAAAATCATGAACATGTCAAAAAAATACAACTTCAATAACTCTCTGAAACGCTCTGGTATATAAACTCTTGGACGGCTCTTCCACCCAATTCTGAGTTTATAAATGGAAGAAACGAAGACTCGAATGATGCGGGTGCAACTCATCGTTTGTCGGAATTGGAAAATATGATTTACTAAAATACTTTGGATTGCATTTTTAACAATTTTTCCTTTGGCTTCCCCATGCGTTGTACTGTACTATACAGTGCATATAGACACGATGTCGGTCTCGTGTTATATCCCTTGCCACAGACGCTTCGCGACACGCGACTTAGGGATCATGTGGCCTTCGGTAATCTCTGAGCAGGTCCTCTGGGAAGCTAATTCGGATTATGCTTGGGTGTTAGTGATGGTGGTGGCTGAAGAAACTACGTCGAATGGCCTTTGTCACATGGGATATTAAAACCCGGCGTGGATGGGCTTATTCTCATTGCTGCCCTGGTTGCAAGGATGATGAAACCCCCTCCAGACCCCGAAGAATCGCAAAAGAGCTGCAGGTTTCCTGGACCACCCTTACTTTTTGAGACAGGTTATATATTCCTTTATATTTCTGTTGAGGAATAACTTACCGGAACATAAATGTGATAGAAATTGCTATTGGATCTAAAAAGTAAAGTTCTAAAATTATACTGTAAATAAAAAGCAGAATCAGCCTGGGACAAGGGCGGGAATCGGAATCCCTTTAGGATTTCCAATTTAAAACTGTTTAAATTGTATTTCAAATGTCCCAACAAACAGTTTTTTGATGATAATTTCAAAAACTTTCCAAACAACTCAGCAGAACTCTCCAAAATCTTCAGAATTTCGTACACCCTTCACACTCAAGAGTTCGATGGCGAATGTGGTTGGAGTTTTGTTCTTTGGTGAGAGGAGAGAATAAACGGAAATTGGTTTCTGGTTTTTATTGTTTTTTAGGTGGTGGCGTTTTCCTTGAAAAGTGGTTGTCATTGAGAAGTGGCTATATTGTAGTTGCTCATTTTTATAGGTTATGATAATTTTACATTGTTCTGCGCGTACGTGGTTCCCCAACAATTTCGAAGTACTACGTGGGGCCCCAGCATGCGGACGCCCCGACAAGCAGAGGATTCGATTAAGGGACACGTGATAGCTAAAAAAAATCTGCCAAAATTTCCAGACAACGTCTGGAGATATGGACACTTACCCAAAATTTCTAGACAAATGGAAAATTTCCTTTTTAAGAATTTTGAACATATGGAGCTCTTATTTTCACCAAAAAATTATGTTATAAATTCATTGTAATTCAAATCCTGTAACGGGCTGATGTTGTTCTTCTTTTTTTGTTTTTTTCCATCACCTGAGCATAGTAATAGTATAGGAACACTTGTGCTTTTTTTGTTGATTTTTGGTCTTCTTTCCATACTAAAAGATCAAGTGATGTGTGGCTTTCTTCTGCATGTTAATCTTCTTTGTCTTGAAGTTGAGAAAAATTAATATAATCAATCTTTAGAGGGTCTTTTCCCTCATTTTCGACCGAGCAGGAGACCAAATTTAATATATTTCTATTGACGTCCAAGAAGGGAAAACGTGATCCAACATGCGGACGTTCATCAGGCTTAAGGACAAGGTCCAATCACCTTTCAAGTCCGCATCTCGAGGCACCCCTGTATTCATAAAAATATATATATCTTTGCTTCAAGTGCGTGTTGGAAGCTGGAGTAAACGTCTAGCTGCATCGGTATTTCTGAAAATATTTAAAGGTTTACACAGCCAGCTTCTGCCATTTTTTGAAAACGAATAAAAGACGAGAAAGTTCGTATCTGTACTGGGATACTTGCATGTAATGCAGCACCGGAAAGCTTGATTTGCACGATCGAGTCCCTCTTCAGCAATCCGAGAAGACGAAATTCCGCGTAATGTGAATTTGATACGAACATGATGATTCAGAAGAAGAAACTGAATTTATAAACCGGAGGAAAACAAACTTCATTCAAATAGAGCAGCATAATAAAGTGAAATAAGTCTTTGAAAAACGACGATCGCACACATATCATTTGATGTTTTTGTGAATTCTTCAAACAGATATTTTCTCGGGAAAAAATCTGATCGACTCGTTGCCTTCCAAAATGCGGAAAAGAAACAAAAACTTCAAGCCAGTTCCTGCAATAGGATGATCAGGGCGATGAAAAAAAAAACAAACCATAATGCGATTTTTCCACGAACGCATTACGGCTTATTGAGTATCGGCAAGTGCTGGGGCTCATGTTCTAACAAGATAATTTAATTACCCGGCAGAAAGAGCGATTTTGTGTTCGTTATCAATGCAGACCATGTGGTATGCATTAGCAATTTTTCATAGACATTTACCAAGATTGACTGCACAGTATCTGACGTCCACACGCGACCTGATTTTTCTCCTTTTCTTCAGAGTACTGTATTTCGAAAAAAAAGACCAAGGAAGCGGATTAAATCATCCCGTATGACTATTTTGAACATTTAATGGCCTCCAATTTTTTCGAAATTTCCAGACGCACGGTTTTGGGACCATGGGTAATTCGAGAAGGAAGCAACGACGCGATTGCTTTTTACCCATACTCCTTTAATTTATGCGTAACTCTGTAATATTTATATAATCCGGCGTAGTCTCAGACTAATAAAGTTTTCAAATTAGTTACCCAAAATATTATCCAGTTTAATCTTCAACGTATTGGCACTGGCATTGAAGTTTAAAAAAAAATCAAATTGCAACTTTGAATAGGTGAGCGGTTCCAGATCGACACACGACTCTTATACGTGGGAAGAGAATAAGAACGTTGAAAACAGGGTAGGAAGTTTCGATAAGGCAAACGAATAATTTGATTGCCAAATTAAAAAATGCTGAGCAGCTTCTCGATGATTCATTTCAATTTTCAAAACTGTACCTAAAAAACAAGCACCGGCCATCACTGCTTCGGAACACTTCTTCGGAAATCGGCACTTTTTCTGAAAAAAGAAAAGCTGATGATCACATCCCCTCCCTCCCTGATATTGTTTCAAAGATTTAAAGAAACTTTATGTTTCAAATTTTCAATTGTGGGTTCAGAAAATTAACAGGTCGACATTTTTGGTTGGTGACCCTTGCAAACGATAAAAAAAAGTATACAGTGAGACACCCACATGCGGACAATTCGACATAGGGACACTTATTTTCACATAGAAAATTTATCAAAAAGGCCCAAAATGAGGACACTGACTCAACATAGGGACATTATTGTGTGATAAAATTGCAAATAAGTTTCAGGCCAAATTACAAGAAAAAGATATTTCCAACCCTAAAATTGAGGTAAGAAAAGTTCTTGGGCATTTCTCTCACCAATTTACCAACCATTTATCTAATTTTAAAAATTACCTTCAGCATAGAGGGACTTCCTTCTCTCTTTTTCACTTGAATGTTATTTTTACAGAGAATTCCAACATTTATATGTACTGTACAGAGGTATCAGTATTCAGTTCCCCAAATGTCCATATTGTCTTGAAATATATTGATTGAATCAATTTCAATTGGGAGACAATTTTTATTTTCATGGAATTATGGTGAATATGTTGTCCTTGAAACACCAATTAAAATTATATAATCTGAGTCTAAGGGAACATGAGACTCAACTTAGAGAGATTTCTACTTCGGGACACTCTTGATGCACCAATTACGTCCGCATCTCGGGGTCTCACTGTATAAAATTCACCTTGTTTGAAGAACATATTCGTTCATCTGCTGATACAAAGCGAGCTGAATTACTCGAACTTCAAATTCCGTTTGAGTCCATCACATCACACACTTCTTTCTTCACCGAGACAAAGATACGAGGACGTGGATAGACAGATAGATGGATGTTTCCGAATTCTCTGGGAGTGCCGTATGGTACCCTCAATTTGATCTTTTAAAGTTGAAAAAGAAGTTGTCTGATTTCAGATGAGCCTTGAAGAAAAATGTTGGGGGCCTTCGGAAGGAGAATGGGTTGAGAACGTCTCCTTGACGCGGTGGTTCGTCTGAAGCGTGATATCTCACGAGTCCACGCAATATTTTTCTGCTTTTGCGCCTTTTTCTAGTACAGTACATGATACAGGCCGGAAACGGACGCGTTATTTTCAGTATTTCCGATGGGGTCTCTCAAGAAAAACTCATTTTTCACACTCTTTGATACAGGTAAAAATATTTTGATCGGATGTCACGGAATTATTTTGGCTTTTGCATTTGTAGTGTGAAAATATAACAGGTTTTGATCGAAGAATATTGAACTTTTTTCCATTCCATAGATTATTGCTGTGAAGATGAGATACCAATGATACGCCTGCAGAATCATTTTGGAAAAAACTACGCATTATTTTTATGATTGTTGCACGGTAAAAAAACAGTGTTTAGCATGTTACGACAAGCTTTATCTTGAAACACCGAAATACATTTCGAATTATTGTTTTCGAAGTATTGTTTTGGTTTTACATAAATGCGAATTACGTTTTGACGAGTGTTTGTTCATTGGGGTCAATGTGCTGGAACGAAAAAAACATCAAGTATCAGTATTTATTTTATCAATATTTTACGTTCGATTGAAAGGTCAACCTTGAAACGTATCGAATACGCTGCAGTTTACCTTGAAATTCAAGATAGTGTGACTCTTTGGAACAGGTCTGAACTGGCCGTCTAATTAAAATAATGTATTTCGCGAGCAAAAAAATTGAAGATAATGTATCATTTTTCACGCCTTTGCCTCAAATGCTTGGTATTACAAATTTTAAAAGAAAAAATTTCCCTAAATTGTTGTCAATAACAATTCGCGGGCATTAAAAGGAATAACGCGCCTTCGTTTTCGAAAAGGACCAAATGACACCAAATACGGATTTGAATTTGTTCTATTTTTTACATTTAGAACACCCAAAAAAGCAAAATTTTTTAAAAGCGGCCTTTCGATATCAGCGAAGAACGCGTTTCGCCGATTGTATTCATGGCGGGCTTTTTATATTGATTGCAAATAATCATAAAATAACGGGATTCATGACTATATTTGAAAGAAAATATTATTCTGTACTACCACTAAAAAAATAATAATCAACTGCTCATCGCGTGCAGAAGTCTCGTATTCATCTTAATCCTGAAGAAGTGATCAGATTCCGTATACGTTGTTAGTTATTTATTTTGAAGGAAATCTGCAATAAGTCCGGGTCTTTCTGCTGTGGAACTCGCTCGATTTTGTCCGTTGCTCAGGGAATGCAAGAGCAGAATTGCATTAGCTGCTGATGTATTCCACTGCCAGCAAAAGCCCCTTATAGAGGTTTCAGTATCAAACGGTAGGAATAGTTGTCTGATGCCGTTTATGAATGGCATGGTTCTCTCTTTTGCGCGAAATAGAAATCTCCATACTGTATTATTCCTCACGCGACTTCTGCTTTAGTACATGCGAGGGTGTTTCAGAAGTTCCTGAACTGGTGCATTGTATATTCAAGATCGATCTGTGAAAATTTTTAAACTGTATTTTACCCGATTTTCCATCATGAATCGTTTTTTACTCCACTTTGCTCTGTGTGGAACGAATTTTTGGATTATTTTTTACACCACAATAAAGTCAATAAATCCAGCACCAAAAATATGTCAGGCAAAACTCACATTAGTGTTAGACAATCTTGAAAACGTTTATCAAAAACTAGCATTTTAGATTTCGACATGAGGAAAAGAACCGCTGGGAAAAATCAGGGTAGTGGGGGTTTCAAGTCAAATAATGAATGCTTTAGTGAAATAAGAAATTATCTACTGCTGTGGGTGCATTTTTACCATAAAGCAGAAAAAAGTCACGCATGAAAGCAAGCAGTTACAAATGTATGTTCTGCTTTTATGAAAACTCCTTTGCAACGATTATGTGATACCATTTACTGATTATATCAACCCATTTTCCAGCGCAATTTATTTTAAATTATAATCCAATCAGAAGCTTGTTGAGCACGCATTGAAGTGGCACCTTTGTCTCATACGCTTTTAGCTGTCATGTTTTTATTTTAATTCCTTAAAAATCGTATATGTTTGCCCCTGTTGCAGAACAGAACCAGGTGGATTGCTGAAAAAAGGTTTTCATAATTTTCTCAAGTAGTGATTCAAATTTAAATTTCACTACAGCTGAAATTATTCATTTGTTCAGCCGAGCACTCTTTGATCAAGAAAATTTGATGGTGTTTTTATGCGTATTCCTTCCTTGCATGTGAAGAACTCATCTTCTTTCGGTTCTTCAATGCGTATACATCAGACTTTGGAGACGGAAATGAAGAAAGCTTTACCAATTTTCTCTATTTTGCGGGAATTTCAATAAAAGATTCAATTGTTCTGGATTAACGAAAAACGCAATTACCCAGCAGCAAACCTAAGATAAAGGCAAAAATTCCAGTATTCCTCATGAAACATTGAAACTGGGGCAAAATGCTTCGAATCTGTTATTTGGGGCGATAGCTTGTGTGCTCCAGACTCTCGTCCGAAGTTATGAAAATGCCCTCGGATCAGCAGCACCCAATCGCAAAATAAAACATAGAAAAGAAAATACTGTCGTCTTCGCTTAGAATCGCATCTTTTTTTATATTCCAGATAACCGTGGCTCTGAAACCCGACGAAAGCCTGGGTCTCAGCATCAGAGGCGGTCGGGAATACGGACTCGGGATTTACATCACGGGTGTGGAACGGGGCTCGGCAGCCGAAAAGGCAGGCATCAGGGTGAGTCTCTTTTCGGCGAATTCTTATTCGAGCCTCAGAGGACAATCAGCAAGAATTCGTTGCTTTATTTTTTCTTGTATTTCCCCTTTGCCTTTCTCTGGGTGTATTCCACGAGATTATTCCAGAGTGATGATATATTTCGTCCCGAGACTCCGGACGGGAAAAGAGAGAACTGGTTCACTCACGCGTAAACCATTCAATCAGGGTTAGGCCATGATGGAAACTCCGGGGGACATTTCAGGCAATATGCCAGTGGTGGTTTGTCAGCACCTGGAAATGATTTTCTTTGGATTCCCTAATTTTTGAGTTATAATTCCTTTAAAGTTTAATGGTATAGGATCAGTGAAAGAGATTCACATAAAACCTCAGTTTATTTGCGGGGTGATTTCTTCCACGATGTCGGAAACTTCGTCAACACTAAATTTTAAAAAAATGTGCAACATTATCATTTTCAAGTAAAAATTGTAAGATCTTCCAGATTTTTTTCATTGGAACACACGGGGTAGAACCCAACAAAATATTTCTGTTTTAATGCATAAAACTTCCCAGAGTGGCCGGTCTTATATTTCATCGCACGAATAAGATTAAATGCACACTTATGTCTGCCCTTTGCTCATCTCGAATTGAAAATAAAATGGTTGAAGATTATTATTGGCAAACGACAAAATATTATCTAGTAAACGATAAAGTCATGAACCATCTATGAAAAACTACAATAAAGCGAATCAACTAGTGTACAGCTGAAACATAAAATTGAACCTTCAGATATAGTATATTACAAAAACTAAGTTTTATTATCTTTTGGAAATTTTCAGCTGATGTTGGACGCCGTTTTTTTCAAGCGATAACAAATCAGAAGCAGGTTGAAAATCGGTGGCATGTAACTTACCGAAAAAAAATCGAATGTTTGTTGACGAGGAAGTCCAAAAATGCCTCTGTTTTAATGAAGAATGGCTCTTTCACTTATAGAAAATCTTTCTAAAACTGATGAATGGTTTGTGATACGTGTGATCCTAGCTAAAGAAAGAAAACTAAACACTATTAATTGGCGAAATTTTGAAAAAAGTATCAGCACAGTTTTTTTCTCGTAGTAATTTTTTCATAGTGTCGCTCTGTATTTTTATAGTATTGTGTGCAAAATAAAAGTGAGCCCAGTTCACTGGTGTATTGGTCCGCCTTTATTATATGTTCCTGAATATCGTTAAGCATGAAACGTGGTACATAAAATTTGGCTGGGATATTTTGTGTGTTCGAAATATTTATTTGCGTCGTATAACTGAAAGAGTCTTGTCATTTTTGCAGTACGTCGTAGTTTACAAAAAAAAAAGAAGGCAGCTGCTGACAACTTTCGCTTTTGAAATCGGATTCATATTTCGATCGATGATGTCGTATGACGGCGACAAAGTGAACATTTTTGGCCATCGAACCGAAAGTTCCACTCGGGTCTCTGGGATGCACTTATGGTGCATCGAATAAAGGTTCGACACTACGATTTCCCTCTTTGCCTTGTGTGTAAAAAAAAAAAAAAAAAGAAGAAGAAGAAAAGGAATGGGATCGAGGAACGAATAAGAGAGGGAAATTCGAATCGATGAACAAGTTGTTTTCCAAGGGATACAGAAACGCCGTTGAGTGAAAGATAAAATCGGAACGCGTGTTTGCTTTCTTGAGCAAACGAAAACACGTGTCAACGTGTCGTTCCGTGGATCAATGAAAGCCCGTGTCGGGGATGAATTTTGTGCTGTTTGCCAAGGGTAAACCCGGAGACATGCGTCGCTTCGGAAACTGTCCTCGCAGACGTCGTCGCCTTTCTTATCATCGTTCGAACTCGTCGAATATGCTCTTGAAACGACGAAATTCGTTCATTCACTCACTCGGGAGACCATTTATTTCGAATGAAATGCTGTTCCGCCGCGGGGGGCTTTGAATATTTTCTGCCTTCCATTACATTCATATACCGACAGCTCTCTGTCATGAGGTATCCAGTCTCGACGGTTCTATCGCAAATGTGAAGTCGATGAATTCATTTTCAAACACTCACCCTTCGGCATAGCATTTTCTTTTTTCATGCATCGGATTTCCCGAAACCCCCCTGGCATTTCAAGGTTATTATTTTTGTCATGATTTAGCTTGATTCCGAACGAGGTGGTTTATCCATCAGCTGTTTTTAGATGCCCAAAATAATATCATTATTTTTTTATCTGTGGACGACTTTACTCAGATAATCTTGCCTCAGCCTCCAAAATTTGACACAAAAAAATCTAGTTGGTGGCTCTTTAATTGGGAGACCATGAAAACAACATAAGCAGTCATCTGAAAACATTAGGTTCGTTATCTGAAGCATATACAGTATGTACATTAGTTCTTCAAATAATGAATACCTTGCAAAATGTATTTCCCCCCGATAGACTCTAACGGTCACCAATGTTTACTTGGGGCACTGTACCCAGCTTTGAATACGGTCCTAAACGGCATAAAAAATAATCTTTCAGGAAGATATAACCGAAATTAAAGTAGATTGTGATAGTCAGAATAATTTTTCAGTGCATAAAAGCTCTTCGACAGTTCCTATTGTATCGGAAATGTTCTCGAGCGTTTTCTTTTTAAATTTTATGCCGTCTTTTTCTATCCGTATATAGGACTCGGTGATTCATTTATGAATTTATGAAGGACCTTTCCGTGGGATCCGGCAAAGATTATCTCTCCCGTACGAGGGTTCTAACAAAAGTTCTCGGAATGAAAATGAAGATGGTGTCTAATCGAGCTGGAAAAAAATTATTCTTTAGGGCAACCATATTCTTTGGCAAAAAAAAAAAATCAGCCCAGTTTGAGAATTTTTTTCAATTTTTTGCAAAATTTATCCTGGCAGAGTTTTGCTATACACTCAACAGATGAGGCACCCTTCCTGCAGCTTTTTTTTTTTT
>CAJPEX010004513.1:0-21273 GCA_905338405.1 Notodromas monacha | reverse complement strand
TGCGGGAGTAGCACTGCACTGGATTAAGTACCGCTTTGTCATTATATGCAATGGAACGTTAATGAGCCGGGCATCCGAATGAGCGTGTCCAACTTTTTGATAGAATAATCGGAATACGAGGGTAACCTGCACATACACCTGACCTTTTGTTGCTTTTCCCTCGCCTGCTGTTGGCTAATTTTCCAGGCGAACGGTCACACAAGTTCTTCTGGAAAGTACGTCGCTGATAAAAAGTTCGAAAGTTCTTCGAATATGTTTCATCGTCTGAATTTCAATTTACTGACGTGATGCGTAATACTTCACTACCTGAGCTAGAACACAGGCTAATTAGGTAGGGTCAATTAGTATTTCATCATGATGTATACATAATTAAATTAATATAACGGACGCCTTTCAGGAATAAATACTTAGTTAACACCCTTTTTGGTAGTCAATATACAAACTTCGGTCAAAATACTGGACTCCTGACTGTGAAGACTAAAGTCCTGATTAATTGATCAATATACAGTACGAGTATCTCATCAAATTGTATAATGATATTCGTGGAATAAATCCCTGTAAGTTCAATGATAACAATTTGCAATTCACATTGTCTGTTGTTTTGCTCGGGAAATACTAGGTTTTATTGCGTTATTTTTTTAGGTGGAACTGATAATCTCAATACAACCAAATAAACATAAAATTGAATATAACATTCGAAAAAAAATTTAAATATACTTCATTTTAAAGTTATTTTCAAAGGTGCCGCTCTTAAACCTTCAATCTTTTGTCATTTTTTATGGTGTGATCTTTATTTCCTGACAAAAGCAGTATAAACGGCATCATCAATTTCAAAGGTTTTTCCGAATTTTTTTTCGATCTGTACACTTTGGAGAATTAGTGATGTGAAAGTATCTTGTAGGATCTAGAAATACGAATTCGTCATCATTCTTTCAATTCACTCTATGTGGTTTAGATGTACCAAAGTAGGATTAAAATTAAATACTGCACAGATTTGAATTTTATGAACGCCGACATAATTTCAATATATTTTCGAGTTTGCAGATGTAAGTTCGAATTTTAAAGCGATCATGGATTATCCGAATGAGTATGCAAAATGTTTCGCTAATTTCCATAGAGATTTTCAGGCATAAAATATTTTTTTGTGGTGTGTGAATGGAACCCGCGGCAGCATTTCGAGGGACGAGCAATCAAAATGTTGCACAACTCATTTATTCTTCCCTTCGTCGAAGAAGTGGCTGGTTCATTGGGCTTGTATAGTTGATGCCCGGGAATTGTGGAGAAACGTTTGAGATCCCCGGACAGGTTCCAAACGTGATGCAAATGCAAATGAGCTCGTTTGAAGCGACGTTGGCAAAGAGCTGAATGAAACATGCGTCTCGTCTATATGGAGTCTCTCAGGAAATTGAGCCGAGGCCATTCGCACGAACGAACGCTTGATGAATCCTCCCAGGTCCCTTTGTAGCCTGTTCATGCACTGGAAGCATGCTGCATTCTACCACACTCTTGACAAAGAGATCAATGAAACTTTCATTTCGGAATTTTTGTGGAAAAGTCTTTGTCATTTGTTCCGCATTCATTCAACGCGGCGTAAAAACCGCACGAATTTATACAAGGTCCTCCGATGTTCCCCGTTGGGGTGATTAAAATTTGTGTGCCCATAGCATGTTAAATTTTATTGCTATTTGATTTTTCAGGAAATTCCCTTGTTCCAGTTGGTCTCTTCCCTTCTTGGATTGATTTCATTACCTCCTATGGTCATATACTGTTCAGTGATGACAAAAAATTATTTTTGAATTTGATATGAAGCCATTTTATGACCCATGTTATCCCCAGACGTTCTCTTGTGCGATGGAATTTTTTTAAATCACACAAAGCTCGTAACGTTATCCGAAAAAAAATTGTGGCAAGTTCAAGCATTGTACTACAGCAGTACTTGATATTTTAGGGGGGGAAATGCCAAATACTGTACAGCATTTAGTTCCCACTGAATTAACCTTTATTCCGTCACTTGAATTCAATTCTTCACGTGAGAAAATTCTATGAAATTATATTCCACGTGTGAAATCGAACATACTGTTTATTTGAGTATTTACGGAACAGGAAAGGTTATCTTGCTTCCGTTCGAGGAACAAAAATGGGGGACGGATTTTTTCTTCCGTAAAATGAAAAACGACCGGAATTTAAGAGAGAAAAATATTGCGTGCTGCTGGCGGAAAAATTTCTCCCTCGAGAATTATCTTTCTCATTATTCTCCTGAAGGCGTTTCCTCCAGAAACTCTGTAGACGAACAAACGTAAGAAATTCTGGCTTCAACTTATCGAAATGGACTATCTTATATGCTCCTGTTTTATTTTTTTGGGGATTATTTTCGAAAATGTACTTCAAACGCATTATTTCGAAGGTAAAAAAAAAAACAGGTCGACGTGCGAAAAATTTATCACGAGCTGATATTTTCAACAACAACCAAAAAGCCTTTTTCATGCGAGAAAAAGTATCCTTTGCGAGTTGCTTCTTCCATAAAAATTGCATCGGTCCGTCCGTCCCGAAGAAAAGTCCGTCATGAAAAGCGTGGGGAATGAAATTGGATTTGTGATTCTGTTTGTTTCCTGGCACATGCAAGACGCACTTTCATCACTTGATCCACGTGATGGCAGATTGAATTCTTTCTCATCTCGGCCAGGACGGACAAAAATGGATATAAGAAAGTCCTACCAAAGAAGGTCCCGTCAGACGGAAGTAAAGCATAACAGTCTTAGCTCGTTTGTCTCGGATCAAAAGCGAGGCTCTTTTTCTTGCTGACATGTCCAGCACGCTGCTTTCACATCGCAGGACAGATTCATAAGTTACGAGTCTTCTAAAAAGGACCTTAATCACGAAGGAGGACGAAATAAGGGACATCCCAGCAATAAAGAAGCAGAGAGGACAGAGAGACAGACACAAAAAAAGTAACAACCGGGGCGGCGAAAAAAAAAAGAAAAAGAATTATGTATTGCCCAGAGAAGTAGACAGACACACACAGGGCCTTTTTCGGGGGCACCAGAAAGTCGCCTTCTTTCTTAGTGCAGCATGCAGTAGCACCACCACCACCACCAGAAGTAGCAAAAGCAGCAGCAGATGCTTCGGCTGGCAACGGGTTGATTGATGGGACTCGTGGCGCAACAAAATGCACGGCATGTTCCGAGACGCGACTCAGGCTATTCCTTCTTCTTCCTCTTCTTCTTCTTCGTCTTTCTGGGTTTGATTTCTTATCTTCCTCTTTTTTTTTTTCCTGCCGGGGATCCGGAAGCTGAGTCCCTTTTATTTTGGTTTTGTTTCCTAGCTCTCTTTCTTTACTCGCTTGTGACGTGTTACACCCCCGCTGCTCTTCATTCACGTCCCACTGGGTTGCACACCGCGTCCTTCTGCATGCCCCGAAGCGAAGATCACACATACCAATGGGAATTCACGTTTCTTTTTCTTCTTTTAGCAGGCAATGAATGCATTTACCAGTGTACCTCGGATAGTGAATGGTCTCGCATAATGGATTTGGCTCCGGAGGAACTTTGGTATGCCACCGATTTTCGCTCGAGATGTTGTCACTGGAAGAAATCAATGTTGCAGTGGAAGATGTAGCTGCGACTTACTCCAGCATATTTTTTTCCAAAAAATGAATGAATTCATAAAATTCTTGATAGTGCTGCGAAAATTGTTCTCCTGCTCACTTCTGAAGAATGATTTTTTTGACATATTTCTCGAGAAAAACATATTTATTCAAGTATGTTGGAAGCAGATTTGTAAGCGAAACCGGAACTAATACACCACCCCATCCCATGCAACTTCTGATTACTCACTATACAAAGAGAAGTCATAATTCATTAGGATAATGGACATCAAAATGGAAAGTATTGAATCTATGTTATTCGAGGAATTCCTGTGCTAGAAATTGTTCAGAAAATGGTTTAAAATTACTGGAGACATTCATACTGCTATTGCATGGGATGACAGGAAGTTCACAACATATCTCCCACATATTTCGGATTTCTTAAACATTTAGAGTCTTTTCGACGTAAGCACTGATATTTTATTACGGACGATTGCCTGCATCAATTATCATTAAATTTACCATTGAATTGAGGTACTGTAATTTCCGCAGGATGCGTGAACTAATTAGAACAATGTACACATGTTTTTGTCTCATTCTGAAAAGGTCAACCGATCACATCGAAAAAATAATCCCAGTAAAGCTAGCTCGATTGTTTTTCGCGAAACATAATTTACGATTGAATTTAATATTTTTTCATACCTACCACTTGAATTTTATGCATCATCAGTAAGGAAACGGTCGGTTGAACTTTGGCACAAGGGTTTATTGAGTTATATGTTTCTGAATTATTCACTTTAGCAACCAACCAGATTATCCCATTTCCGATGTTTTGTATTAACTGACCTTCAATTTTCGTATTACTGATGTACATGATAATCTATTAAATTTCTGAAGTCCCCCCCCCCCTTCCTTGGAATACCGACGAGCCAGAGAAATACAATTAGTGACAATAAGGTCGACGTTCCATTGGCAAAATCACAAGAATGCGTTTAGAATTTTTTTTGTGCGAGTCTCCCGGCATTTTCGAGAGCATACGCTAAAAAACTGATAAGTTCGTTTTATTGATTTTAATTACTGTAAAAACGCCCATGCTTCTTCGAGAAGTATTGTTTTGTGCAAACACGAATGCATGCTATTTTTTCATTGATGTCACAGTCTTTCCCATGCCTTCCAGCGTTTTCTGTAACTAAAAAGAAATTCCTCACGGAGCAAAAAAGAAAACTTTGCATTCTGAACATAGATGTAAGAATCATACATTCAAAGGACTTTGAACCATTTCGGTTACCCCAAAGCTAAAAAAAAATATTATTCAAAGTTCACTTTCAGCATAGCAATGCAACAAGTTAAATATTACTATAAGTACGATTGCGCCCCGCAAAACTCAGAAAAGAACACATAACAGTCATAAGCGGACACGAACGAATTAATCTTGAAATATTTAGAACAGAGACTCGTGAGATTTCCGTAAAACCCATGCTCATCAGCCCTAGATAAATGTAAAAACGTTATGAATCCCATATACGAGTGCAATGCTGAGAAAGTCATATTCAGTTCTGATGGAGGCTACTGATGAATTTTTCAGCAGGCCAGAGCGATCAAAGTCGAAGTACATCACTTGAGGATTAAAGATTCAGGTTTCGTACCACAGGGTTAAGAATTTGCAAGGGAAATTTTTTCAACTAGCTTCAAGAAGTCGACATTCATTCCCATCAGACTTGCTTTTGATGTTCTCATCCCGTCTGTAATTTTACGTGTCCGATTTTTTTTTTTTGAGTGTATACGAAATGATTTTTGTTTTGCGGCAGGGGAGGTTTTCTGAAGGTAAAAAAAAAGCCTTGACGTCACGCGGAATTAGAATAAAAGGATTATTGTCAGCAGTGTGGACTGGAATTCATTTTTAAAGGGCTATATGTGTCTTCATGATACTTTAATCTATCTTGTAACGAAAATGAAAATATAAATTTTTCGAATTCCTAAAAGCATCCAAAACTTCGTTTATAGCTGCATGACCAGCTCTAAAATCTAAAAAAAAAAATACTTTGAGAAGATATGATGTTTATTTTTTCACAATTGTGAGTGATGATCACAAACTGAGGCAGAAATTGTATGAATTCGAAAATAAAACACAGATAATCAGCTGTGCGGTTCAGCTGGGGATTTCTTTAAGAAATCCCGAAAGATAACTGTATTTCTTCACCCCAAATCAATTCACAGATCACAATCAAAATTTGCACAACCAACTCAAATCAAAGCTTGTGCCGTAATGTCTGGAGCTCACGAAAATGTTGGATGGAAACTTTTTCCCTCCTCCTCTCTTGCAGGAATCACTATCAGCTGATTGCCTGCATCAAACCTGATTGGCTGAAAGAGACAGGTGAGCATTTCAAATATTCAATTAGCACAGACTTCCACCTAACAGCAGTCCAATTAGAAGATTCTCAGAAGTTCTGAAATGTTTGCGATTATTTAATTCGGTGCGCTTCGCGTAATTTTACCTGTACGATAGAATTCCAAATTATTCCACCACAACAATGCTGGAAGGAATTTGCGCAAAGCTTGTGATATTTTCGGATGCCTTCAAGATTTTTTCAAGAAGAAGGCAATGTCAGTTTTAATATTGAATAAAAATTTTAATCTTGTGAAATAATGGCGAAGATGAAGAGATTGATTTATGTTCCGCTTCCGCGTGTCCTTACATTGAAAATAAATATAAATTGCTTCTGTTATTTTTAGTTTCAAATTGATGCTCTTCAGACTGATTTATCAAGATAAAAAAGCGAGTGTATTTTTTATCTTTTGGAACGTCCCAATTTTTGAACGATTAGATTCATTTCTCTGAGAGTGTTTGGGCTTTGTCTTCCACATATTCCGAGATTTTTCTCGTCTGGATATTATTGTTTTAATGTTGAAAGTATTCTTCTTCTAACCTCGGTGTGAACAAGGCCTGAAAGCAGCCCAGCGGTTGCTCGTGTCTCCAATTGTCAGAAGCTGCATGCGACTGTACACGAGATGCTTTCCGTTCCTTCGTGCGGGTGAGCTTCGGATTTCGGTCGAGTGCTGATGAGGGCGCCTTTTTTATTCCAAGTCTTCTATTTTTTTTTTACCCCGGAACTGTTGTTGCTCTGCTTCGTGTTCCCTTATACATACTGTACCGGCTTTTGTTCTAGTTCACATACATCTGGCAAGAAGAATTGCTGGAGCACGTTGACCGAGCGAATGCATTCTTGCGGCGTAAATCTTCCGAGCTTCTTGGTTGAAAAGCGAGCGAGAGAAAGAAACGAAAAGAGATATCAGGACGAAAAGAGCATTTTCACTTGGAAAAAGACCATCAGCTTTTATCCAAAAAATGTTCTTTAACTAATGATCAATTGATGGAAGGGAAGCTGGAAGATTATTTGATCGCATTTGGCATTGCGAATGACTTTGCGAATTCCTGTATGAAAAATGTAGAAGACAATGTTTTTATAAGCCCCGCAAATACCTATCCAAGGTTGTCTGGATAGATTATTATTTGTGTAAACGAGGAGAAATTCATTAGATCGATTCCTCTTATTCTAAAAACGAATGAAAATGTGGCCTACGATCAGAGAAAATAGTACCCGTGCAATGCTTTATTCAAGACATTCTTCCTGAAGAATATTTTTCATTTTTCCAGGTTCTTTGGTGAAAATATAAAAAACAACAGTAAATAGGCAAGTACGTTTACTGAACCAAATTAAAATTGAGGAATGGAAGTTCAAATACGAAAGGAAGCTATATTCAACGTTTTTCTGCAAAAGAAACCAAGTTGCGTGAAGATTCTGTTTTAATATTCCAAAAACATTTCCTTCAACTGTCTACATATCGTCGCAGAGAATTTCATCGTGGACAGCTCTTTATTTTTTAGAAATCGTGATTTTCGAAATCTTTGTTCATCCAAGCAAAACCTGTAAATTTTGAAATCTGTGAAATCATTTATGGCGGGTCACAGAGATCCCAAATTAATCCCCAAGGGTATCGAAGTTTTGCAAGATCAGTACATTTACCTCTAGATGAATCTTATCCTAGTTCTCAATCAAAAAGCTCCGAAAAGCAGACGAAGATTCGAATATCAATTTTATCCTCTTTGAAAACTCCTTCGTAATAATTCAGCAACCAAATTAAATTCTGATGCAAAAGAGACCAACTATGGAGTACCCGGTCAAAATTTTGGAATATATATTGTGTAAATAAACTGGACTCTGTCGGGATTCTGCATGAAATTGGTAGGAAATATCAGTATATGGCCGAAAATGCTGATGCTGGCCACACAACCTCCAACGAGGTGCATTTCACAGCAGTTATAAGACCTGTGAATTCCAAGCGTGCATTTTTAGAAGCATTCCAGGAAGAATCTTCTGAAAGAAGGAACCTTCTCTGGGAAAATCATTCCGGCTTTTCTTTATTCCGCTCTCATATAAGAAGTTCTCTGCACAAAAAAAAGAAGCCAGAAGGATGAAGGAAGGATCGGGGAAAATAGCCTGAAATAATCCCAAAGATACATACGTCGTCAAATTGAAAGGAAAAGAAATGAGGATACGTTCAGGACATTCATCCTTGAGCCCTCGTGCTGGAAGTGAGAAGGAGAAAGATGTCACAGAGCTCTCCTTGGAGCATTAGGGAAATGCCGTGCAGCTTCTGCAACAGACAGCTCTCCGTTTCCTCCCTATTTTATTTCACGCCCGGGATAGAAAGAAAATACCGGCGGAATGGAGAATATAACCCGTGTCTGATTCTCAATAATCTGAGAAGACAACTGGGTCCATTTTTATATACGGTATATTTTTTTCAAGGGTGAGTTTGGGAGGCGAGCAAACTATTCTGGACACAACTGGTCGCAGGACATCTCATCATCCAGGATGTAAATTCATAGTGTGAAATCAGTGAAATTTTTATTCACTTTCAGAGAGATGAATCCAATGAAATTTACTCACCGATTGGAAACCGTATTTTGCTTTGCTTGCAGCTTTCGCGGACAATTTTTGCAAAATTCTACTGTATCAAGTGCCATGTGTCCTTGCACAAGATGCGCACCTTGGCCTAAAAATTTGGAAAAACGATATTCCCACCTAGCATGCCTGCTATGCTTACGGTGTATTTTTGCTATGTCGAAAAGCTTTTAAAATATAGTTTTTAATTTATGCTCAAACAAAGGGTTTAAATGAAATTAGTTTTACTCCATATGTTTATTTTTGTATCTGTCGGTGTGGGGCTGCTATTATACAAAACTAGATTCAACTGAAGATAATTCTAAATGGATTTTTGCATTCGAGTCTGAATTTATAATTTTACATATTCAAGTTTTCATTTTCAAAATTTCCTTATATCGTGTGAATGTCTATGGTGCACAATAAAATTTTTTCAATGTCAAAAATTGGTGAACCAACTCTGACGCTGATTCAAAGTTCTGGTCTGAATTTCTGGGGGGGGGGGGGGATGAGCGGCATTTTTATTAATGAATCACCGGAATAATTTATAAAGGCGGAATTTATCCGTCGCAGTTTGACAACGTGAGGAAAATTAAAGTCTCATTCATCGATTCGCAATTAGATTTCATCAGAAATTTCGATTGAGGGCAGTAGTATGATATAAACTCAAGTGCTCAAGTGTAAATTACAGAGTGTGCTTTCAATTCCACGCTTTCCAAAGAAAATGGGACCATATATTCGAAAATACAGCAGGTGTCCATACGAATTCCGATATTTCGCCGGAACGAGGATGTGTTTCTGTCGCTCGAAGAGTTCCATATCTTATTACTGCCAAGCGTTCAAAACTAGAGAAAAAAAAAATCAAAACAGAAAATACATTTGGAGATGATACATTAACGATGTCACAAACGAAGAGAGCACTTTTGGCTCCATTGAGACCAAGGTAACTAAGAGGACATTGAACATCGTCAAAACTCAAACGTGAAATCTGAACACCAAAGTCACGATTATATTAATGAGCATCAAAAAATAAAAAGTGAATATCGTAGAATCGCTATCGAAGCAATAAAAAGCATTACCTTGTGTATCAACAAATTCTGAGTTCATTTTAACCGACGGAAAAAAACGATTTGAAAAGCTGGCCAGTCAAGAAATTCGCATACTTCGAATCGAAAATACTTCGACCTGGGAAACGTAAACGTCGTGATGATTTGAATATTAGTGTATCATTTTTTCAGTTCGAAAAAAATGTTTCAGCTCAAAGAAAACATAAAAAAGAATCGAGTGTATTTTCCATGTCTGGCTTTCGGGATCTATATAAGCTCATCCAAGTTCTTGCCCTGTATATATACAATCTTACACAGATGCATGGTGCGTGATGAGGTAATTTTTAATGTTAAACCAAGCAGTAAAAGGCCCATAACCCAGACACTCAAATGTATCGGAACAATGGGAAACACACCCTTGAAGGGAACGTTTCTACGCGATATCTTCAAGTTCGCTGGAATTGCACAAAAGTGCTCAGACCAGCGGGGAGAAGAACAAGGAAGGGGAAATGTCTCCTTCCTTATGCCACCCCATCTCTTGTCGCATGTTTTCCTTCCCCGTGGATTCTTCCTTCCTCACGAATTCTCATCATTCATCATCAGGAAAGTAGGGGAAAAGAAGAAGCATTTCAGCTCTTTTCACTCCTCTCTCACTCTCCCTCCGCGAAATTCCGACATCACACATTCTGATTAAAAACCCAGTCTTTTCGTTTGTACGGGAGAATGAAGAGTCTTCGTGGGAAAATTGATCTTGTTTCGTCAGTCTGGCGGGATTTCACTCATTAACCTCGGAGTTAAAATGCACTTGATTCATGAATGACTTACAGGAAAACATCCACACACAAACAAAAAAACAATGTAAAACTGGATTTACTTTGTTGGTTCTTACCCTAATTATTTCTGGCTTTTCCCGTTTTGGATATATGGTGGAAAGAGTTGAGCATGAATCCGTACAAAAGTCGGGCTCGAAATGCAATTACAAATACAATGAATCGTTTGAGATCTTTGGACACGGAATATAGAATTTTTTGGGTAATTAAGTGTCCCAGGAATCTTGGAAGCTACCTTTCAGCACTCATAAAAAACAATCGTGTGTTTTTCGCTGTAGATGAACAATTCGAGACAGAAAATCCACGATTGAACGATTTAAAACAACGAAAATAAGTGACGGGGAAATTTTGGGACATGAGTAAAATCGATGTCGATTTCATTTCATAAAAACAAAAGCACTTATGGTTCTTGCAACGCGTGGATATCGACTTAAATGTTTCCCTTAAATATTTCCGAATGATCCGCTGCTCAAACAGTATTTCATTCTGATATTGCGAAAAAATATTTGAGAGTTTTTCGAAATTTTTATGCTGCTGACGATTACGAAAATATAAAAGTTAAAAAAAAGCGTATAACAAAAGAAATGCAGCACACTTATTTTACGAGACACTTCCTGCTCCAACATTTATGTAGAAAACTCGAAGGTTCGAGCGTGAGAAAGAAGTATATTCACGGAAGTTTGGCAAATTGCTATATTTTGACAAGAGAAGGGAGGTCAAGGGACACATGACGAAAATACTGCACTATTTTTCAAAAATTTGTCAAAAATACTATTTTTTATGCGAATCGGTGTTGTTCTTCAATAGATCTGATACCGTCAGAATTGCCCAAGCTGGACTTCGTAAATTAAAAATTCCAAAACCAAACTGAACTCTTCTCATCCTCGTTTATCTGACTTGATAATCTTCACGGACTGTATACTTGATAGAAAAAATCCTCTGCGAACCAAGAAATTCCGTCATTTGATAAATGAATATCGGATAAATAAAACCAATCATGGAAACGTTTCGGCGGAAACTCTCCTAATGTATTGCAGATTCCTGCGTCGTTTCAGAAACCCTCACCACTGCGAAACTTGAGGTAAAATATCTTTGTAAAACTTTGACCTGACCCCGCACTTGCTGAACTTCGACAGGGGACGTGGGGGGGGGGGGGTGCATCGGGGGNGGGGGGTTGCATCGGGGGAATGCAAATGAGCAAATTCGTCAGTGAGTTACGAGCCATGCTCCCGGAAGACTCGATCTCATCCCGGATTCACGACGCGAGACGACCGGATGGGATTTTCATGCAAATGGCGACGACCGTGTTCCGGGAGTGACTGCCGTTTCTGCGCGTGCAGATTTGTTCTGCCACTGGAATCGCACACCCCCACCACGAAACCAGCCCCTAGGCCTATACTATATACCCACCGGTTTTCGCTTGAAGCATTTCCGGGCATCCGCGATCGCAGCTTTTACCTCGGATTTGTCAGTCAAACAGTCACGAGCTTACCCCTTTTTGGTTGGCTAAGTGAAGATAAATCGATAAATTTTGCTTGCATCAGAACATAACTGCAACAAAATAATCTGATGTGGCGATGAATCTGGCTGTATAGAGATGCTTCGAGGATCAGCTTTTCGTTTTTAAAATTTATCACTTCGAAGACGAAATCGGAATCATGCAAGGAATAAGTTGAATAACGTGTCCTGTGCTTCCCCTACAACCAATGAATACCTCAATTATTAAAGCATTTCAAAGCCTGATCCAGGCAATTAAAGCCTTACATATTTGCTAATATAAATGTATTTGCTTTTAGACATCTCACAGATATTAGTGACGATGAAGTTTTGTTGAAATATTCCCGAGGCGCTGATTTTTTCTGAGGGGACAAAATTTCCCTTTTTTGAAAATAAAAATAAAATTCGGTATGCACAAAAATGTCTTCTGATATGGCAAACTGTGCTACATGTGAGCAATTTGAAATTCTAGCCTCTCATGAGAATTATGCATGAAAAAGGTAATACTTTTTACCAACAGAAGCATCCTAAAATATTGCAATTTCAAAATTTTGAAAAGATTCAAAGCGACTTCCACTACTTGGCATTTACCAATACAGTATAAACAGGAGGATGGTAGAACACATGTCACTCTCTTGTCCAACGGAAATGCATTTTTGCTCGTGACTTTTAAAATAAATGTTAGTGGCAAGTTCAAACTGAATTTTAATTTTTGGAAGGTGAACATTTCGAAAATGCATGCCGAAAACAAGAAAAGGCGGAAAAAATTGTAACAAATCCTTGAATTTCACACAGATCCCTCGACTGAATAAAAGCCTAATGCAGTACATTTATTTTTTCTTGTCACACTTTCAAGCCAGGAATACATCATCTCATGTTTCTGCAAAACAAAGAACAGAGGGATCGATATCACAGTCCAAACGAAAGCAGATACGTACAGTATAATAGATAAATTGAGGACGGATCAAATTCAAATGGGGGTTATTCGAACTGCAAGAAACCAGATACGTTTACATCTTGTCAATACAGTATAGCATGTCATATTCAGCAAAAAGAGAAAAGAAAGACAACGGAATGTCTTCTGGTGCTTCTTTGGTGTATATATACGAGTGTATATATACAGTATATATATATCCGCATAATTCACTTCCACGTCGGTAACCCGTCATAAACAGTACCTCGTATCGTATACATGGTACAGTATGAACATTCTGTACAATGAGCGTTTGGACTAGGATTTTCACACTAGTATTATTCAAAATTGTTGCATGAATGAAAGATTTTAAAAATCAAAAAAGTCCCCAGCAAAAACTTTTTTTCATTTTTGAAGACTTTTTAAAAAAGCATAACTCTATATTTGGCTCAATAATACTGTATAATGCATCTGCAATTCACACTTGTCAACATAAATCTAGATGAAAGTAAATTTTGGACTTTTTCAACATAACCCTCCTTTTTCGTTTTAGAAGCAATGCGCAATCCAAAATTGTTGCGGAAAAAAATATCGAGTTGATAAAGCCGTTTTCGAGGACATTTTCTGTATATTTACAACTGTCTTTCCGATAAGGGTTCATCAGCCCGTCCACGCCCTGATTTCCACGTCGACGGTCATCTCAAGATGATCGACCTTGATCCGGAAGGCCACCTCTATATCTCCATCAGCCGTTCCAATGCTTCCATACTTACAACACATGCAAGTCTGTGTCACATGACAAACAAACGAACAAGCAAACAAAAATGCTTCCCCCGCACTCCCATATCTTGATATCCACAGCAGCAGAGGCGTGTTGCCAAGGCGCGTGGCACGGACGCGACACTGTATCCAATTCCAAGGCGCATCCATCAAGCCGCAAGCATCAACGAGTCTCCTCAGGGGATTCACACCCTGACTTCATCAATCCCGCGTGATGGCACGGCTGGCCCAAGCAAACAAAACCCGTCCTCTGCGTGTGGCCGGGGTGACGACGACGACGACGACGACGACGTCCGTGGAGACAATCAGCTAATCAAAACCGGAGAGCCCATCTAGGAAACATACCTCTGGGGCCGGGGGAGACACAGGCGTAGTCAATGAAAATAAAATATATTCAAGTCTCAATTTTGGTTCAATGCCATCAATTTCTGTCGCAAAATTCCACCTCGACAAATATTTCTGATTACTGTACTGTATCTGCATGCATTGTCAGAGACTGAGAAGTCCTAACAAAGAAAATATGAGAATGATGAATAAAGCACAACATTCAGCCTGGGAGCCTCTTCATAGAGGCCACAAAAGAATTGAGTATTTAATGATATCCCAAAAAATGATGCAACTCAGAAAATTTTGGACTTTGCACACACATTTCAAACAACACAATAGTAAAATCAGATGTCTTAAGATGAGCTCTTCACACTTCAAGAATTGGCAGTGGAATAAAATTCATTGTTACATGTTTTTGGAGACAAAAGGAAGAGAAGGAAAAGTGGTTTTCCTTGTGGGCAAAATATGATTTTGTTGGAATAAAAGACAATGCTGTGCATCGGTGCTGGGCTTCTGTAAGGATCTGTTTATGGGATGCAGCAATGCATGGGGGACTATTATTATAATTATTATTTACCGGTGCCCAACTCACTCCCCAACAAATCCCCCTGTTTTATCATGCATCAGTCAGAGGTCTTGGCTAATAAAACTCCTTGTATTTTCCGGCTAACAGGCAATGTTTTAAGGCTTCTGCCCTATATACTGGCATACGAATAAGGATCTGGCGTGCAAACTCTTTATTTTTTGGGTGCAAGACCTTAAAATTTCTACATAGAAAGGCTTTGAATTGTTCATATATCCATGCTTATGAACGTACAGAGTACATTCTATCTAACAAGTATCATGTTGCAACAAATTGTGTTGGTCAGGTGATACCCTGCTGTTCCAGGTTGGACTGCTGCTGTACACTTGAACCCCACACAGCTGAATTTTCACCTCGTTTGAGTAAGTATTTTTTTCCACAGGTGTAATTAGTTGCACCAGCACTTCGCAAAAGAATAATTTCTGGTGCTCCACAAACTGTATTTCTAATAACCACAAGATTTCAATTTTCTACATATTTCTCAAACACACATTTTTGATAGTGAAGCGATATTTTTTTTCAAAAATACCGAAGAGAAATCAGAAGAATGCCTAGCCCAGACTACATTTCAAATTTTCAACAATCCAATTTTTCAATTCGTCAACTTGGAAGAAGTTTATTCGTCAGATTTTCATCAAAGTTTTTCACGTGAAAAAAAAATTTCTTGTTCATTTTCATCTAAAATTAATGGCTGAAATCCTCAGATCGTTTAGGGTAGTGCAATTTTTGATAATTTGTATTTACGATTCCATCAGGAGCGGAAAACCGACGAAGAATCAAAGTAGATTCCTTTTCAGCAAGGAAAAAAAATTACAAATATGTTGGATGCATTCAGAAGCACTCGACTGTGCCATATTTGGATGTCTTGGGTTGTTGTTTACTGCTCAGAATGTACGCAGTTTTACAGCAGCATAAAATAAACCCCGCTTTGACTCCATGACGCTCCTTTCCCGCGACGACGAAGTATTTCTTTCAAATGCGATAACATAGCTGAGAAACCTGGCCATAAGACGTAACTTGAGCAACTCCCTGCTGTTGAAAAAAAAAAGGAGAAAAATTCTTCGCTTTCGTCTTCGTTTGTACACAAGGACATTCTGAAAGCAAATGTCTGGGTGGATGCCAACTGATGCGGATCCAAGATGGGAGGCTGGGGCTCTGTGTTTCCTCCGCCTACGCCCAGGAATCCGACTTTGGCCCATTCTCACACTTTTGGCACCCGCAGCAAATGTCTGACGTCCACTATTTCTTTTTAATATACTGTACTTGCTCAGATCCTGGGATAACCATGTTTCCTTTCCAGGAACATTTCCAAGCATGTTTAGAGAAGGGAACTAACTGTTCACGCTTTGGGACGTTCAAGTTTGTTTCTTCCGCGATTAAGTCGTAATACATTGCAGAAAGTACTGTACAGTACAGTATATAATTCATATACTACGCCAGATACTGAATTGACATGCACAATTGGAAGTGTCGTTATCTGGCCTTGAATTGAACACGCGTTCAATTTGCCGTGTCTGAATTGTACTGAGTCAATCGAATAAAAGAAATCGAAGGAGCAGGATTTGCTCAGAATTACATGGCATTGATTCTACGAATTAAAATTGCCATGAAAGTCGAATAATTACATCTTCTTTAATATGCGCATATTCTCAAGAGCATCGAGCAAATAAAAAGTATAAAATTAGAAGAACATCAAATTTCGAAAAACAATAAAAAGAAGTGTTCGGAGAATTTTCTTTGCAAGTGTTGCATTGGGGCGGGTCATTATTTGATCATATAATATCCCTCCTGGTCATTTTAATATATATATTTGAAGAAAGAGCGTTTGGAAATTTTTACATTTGCCACATGGAATAATTAATTTGAAGACCTTTTCTTATAAAAAGTGAATCCACACGAACAACTTGATAAAATGTGACTTTCTCAAATCTCAGAGGAAAACCAGAAAAACTGTTAACTTTATATATAATTTCTCCTGAAAATTTCCCAACAATTATCTCGAATCGTTCAATCAATTTAAAAATATCTGGGAACAGGCTGAACACATTCAACGTGCTTTAATTTATATAATCAGTAATTGTCTTGTGCCGTGATTTTCGCCCAAAATATTGTGAACTAATTTTTCATGCATTTGTATGTGCTGTGATGCATTTCAATTTTGTTCTCTTTTGATAAGCTGAAATGTGTTGAATGTTTGTGTGGGAAATTTTTCTCAAAAATTATGTAACAGTCAATCATGATAGCTATGAAAATCCGTCAGTACAAATAAGAGAAGACCATGGTATTGTAGCATTCAAAAAAAAATTTCACATCCAAATTCTTTATTCAGCATTTCTCTCCAGTATTTTTTAAAAATGTTTTCTATGGTTTAGTTTGGAAGGTAATTTGACGCACTTCCCGCATCAAATGGGGCATCTGCCATATCCGGGTCATGGAACCAAAAATCGCCATCCTTTCCCGGAAACCGTTCGCCGGGTCGGCGAAACATTCCATGGCATGGCTCTAACAATCCGCTTTCTGCGTGGCGTTCCCTCAAACTGGTCCAGGATCAACAAGGTCGTCAAGATAAAATGAAAGATAAAACATTTAAATCGAAATTCGCTACTTGGCGTCATGGAACACCAATAATCTTTGATTTCACTGACAAGAAAAGCTGGACGTCTCTGCTGAGAAGGCATTGGATGCAACGATATTAAGGACAGTCAGTCTATGCTATGCGAGTACATAATTCAACAAGGATCAGTTGATCTCCAAGATTGAATTGTCATAGATAAAAGCAGGGAGTACACTTGAATGAGATGTATGCCCCCCTTGGAAGCCTTAGAAATGCCTGTAAATTTTCGGAAATGGACCAAGGCAATCCAGAGAATGATTCTTGCCCAGAAATTATGGCAATAAAACGTCGACAAAGATAGTGGAAACATCAGTTCTATATTTGAATGCTGTTCAACTCTGCGTTTTTACGGAGAAATATTGACCGACATATTACACAAATACCACAAACAACGACTAAAAATGCTGGAACTCCAGTTCGGTTGATCTTTGGTCGAATGCTTTATGAAGTTACGATTTACAGATTTGTCAAATTCCTTTCGTGGGAGAGCAATTGTACTGCCTGGTCCACTTATTCTCGAAATTAAGCTTTTCTGGCTGTTGAAACATGAAGTTATGAGAGTCCATATTCGGGACATTAGTTTTCTTGCGGATATTGAAATCATAACTCACTTGAGTTGGTTTCGAGGAAAAGTATTCCGACGAACCCAAATTATTTGCATAAAGCTGAAGTAATTTTAAAGATCGTTTCATTCGCCTCTTAATAAATGTCCGTTGATTATTTTCAAAACGGCCTAAGCAACACACGTGGAGAAAATGTTTTCGCAGGAGTCATAAGAAACGATTTATCAAAAGAAGATTAAATTCAACGCATTTTCCACTATTTTCACGCCAATTTATTGTTCATGATCATTTATTCAACTGCCGAGTTCATTTCTCAAAATCATTTGCGTAACGTACGTCGTTTTCTTCTGCTGATGCGTACATTTACATCGTCGCAAAATCAACCGTGTTTAATGATGCAGGATGTTCAAAAACAAAATAATTTTAAAGTAATCGCTCCTTCCCGGCGATGGAGTTTTTCAACACAAAAAAGAAATACAGTAATTACGAGGGAAAAATTGGCGAAGAAGCACCAGCATTTGTATTCCATTAGCTAGTGGTCTCCACANAAAAAAAAAAGGAGAAAAATTCTTCGCTTTCGTCTTCGTTTGTACACAAGGACATTCTGAAAGCAAATGTCTGGGTGGATGCCAACTGATGCGGATCCAAGATGGGAGGCTGGGGCTCTGTGTTTCCTCCGCCTACGCCCAGGAATCCGACTTTGGCCCATTCTCACACTTTTGGCACCCGCAGCAAATGTCTGACGTCCACTATTTCTTTTTAATATACTGTACTTGCTCAGATCCTGGGATAACCATGTTTCCTTTCCAGGAACATTTCCAAGCATGTTTAGAGAAGGGAACTAACTGTTCACGCTTTGGGACGTTCAAGTTTGTTTCTTCCGCGATTAAGTCGTAATACATTGCAGAAAGTACTGTACAGTACAGTATATAATTCATATACTACGCCAGATACTGAATTGACATGCACAATTGGAAGTGTCGTTATCTGGCCTTGAATTGAACACGCGTTCAATTTGCCGTGTCTGAATTGTACTGAGTCAATCGAATAAAAGAAATCGAAGGAGCAGGATTTGCTCAGAATTACATGGCATTGATTCTACGAATTAAAATTGCCATGAAAGTCGAATAATTACATCTTCTTTAATATGCGCATATTCTCAAGAGCATCGAGCAAATAAAAAGTATAAAATTAGAAGAACATCAAATTTCGAAAAACAATAAAAAGAAGTGTTCGGAGAATTTTCTTTGCAAGTGTTGCATTGGGGCGGGTCATTATTTGATCATATAATATCCCTCCTGGTCATTTTAATATATATATTTGAAGAAAGAGCGTTTGGAAATTTTTACATTTGCCACATGGAATAATTAATTTGAAGACCTTTTCTTATAAAAAGTGAATCCACACGAACAACTTGATAAAATGTGACTTTCTCAAATCTCAGAGGAAAACCAGAAAAACTGTTAACTTTATATATAATTTCTCCTGAAAATTTCCCAACAATTATCTCGAATCGTTCAATCAATTTAAAAATATCTGGGAACAGGCTGAACACATTCAACGTGCTTTAATTTATATAATCAGTAATTGTCTTGTGCCGTGATTTTCGCCCAAAATATTGTGAACTAATTTTTCATGCATTTGTATGTGCTGTGATGCATTTCAATTTTGTTCTCTTTTGATAAGCTGAAATGTGTTGAATGTTTGTGTGGGAAATTTTTCTCAAAAATTATGTAACAGTCAATCATGATAGCTATGAAAATCCGTCAGTACAAATAAGAGAAGACCATGGTATTGTAGCATTCAAAAAAAAATTTCACATCCAAATTCTTTATTCAGCATTTCTCTCCAGTATTTTTTAAAAATGTTTTCTATGGTTTAGTTTGGAAGGTAATTTGACGCACTTCCCGCATCAAATGGGGCATCTGCCATATCCGGGTCATGGAACCAATTTAGCGGTAGGAAAGGGCCTTTGGCAAGCGGCCCAGCCGCTTTGTAAGGTACCGTACCGAGATTGTTAGGCGAAAGACGCACCGCAAGGGAGTTTGACCAGGTCCTAGTTGTTCCAGCAGTTCTATAAATGAAAGATAAAACATTTAAATCGAAATTCGTTACTTGGCGTCATGGAACACCAATAATCTTTGATTTCACTGACAAGAAAAGCTGGACGCCTCTGCTGAGAAGGCCTTGGATGCAACGATATTAAGGACAGTCAGTCTATGCTATGCGAGTACATAATTCAACAAGGATCAGTTGATCTCCAAGATTGAATTGTCATAGATAAAAGCAGGGAGTACACTTGAATGAGATGTATGCCCCCCTTGGAAGCCTTAGAAATGCCTGTAAATTTTCGGAAATGGACCAAGGCAATCCAGAGAATGATTCTTGCCCAGAAATTATGGCAATAAAACGTCGACAAAGATAGTGGAAACATCAGTTCTATATTTGAATGCTGTTCAACTCTGCGTTTTTACGGAGAAATATTGACCGACATATTACACAAATACCACAAACAACGACTAAAAATGCTGGAACTCCAGTTCGGTTGATCTTTGGTCGAATGCTTTCATAGGCTGAAGTTACGATTTACATATTTGTCAAATTCCTGTCGTGGGAGAGCATAACATGACGGACCAGGTGAATAAGAGCTTTAATTCGAAAAGACCGACAACTTTGTACTTCAATACTCTCAGGTATAAGCCCTGTAATCAAAAGAACGCCTATAACTTTAGTATTGAGTGAACTCAACGTTTCGAGGAAAAGTACTCCGACGAACCCAAATTATTTGCATAAAGCTGAAGTAATTTTAAAGATCGTTTCATTCGCCTCTTAATAAATGTCCGTTGATTATTTGCAAAACGGCCTAAGAAACACACGAGGAGACAATTTTTTCCCAGGAGTCACAAGAAACGATCTATCATAAGAAGATTTAATTCAACGCATTTTCCACCATTTTCACACCAATTTATTGTTCATCATCATTTATTCAACTGCCGAATTCATTTCTCACAATCATTTACGTAACGTAAGTCGTTTTCTTCTGCTCATGCTTACATTTATATCGTCGCAAAATCAACCGTTTTTAAATGATGCAGTATGTTCAAAAACTAAAAAAGTTTTAAAGTAATCGCTCCTTCCCGGCGATGGAGTTTTCAACACAGAAAAAATCATTACGAGTGAAAAATTTGGCGAAGAAGCACCAGCATCTGTATTCCATTAGCTAGTGGTCTCCACACTCATCCGCCCCTATTTCACATTCTAGGGGGAATAATTGAAAATATAATTTTGGATCCCATTGAAATGGGAATCCTATACGAACAATACTCAACATCTCAAAAAGGAAACTTTTCCTCCCCCTCCAAAAATGTATGCTTGTGCCTAAGCCATTTTTTCGCATTCAAAAATTAATGAACGTCATAGCAGCTCTTGGCTTTATATTGTCAAGGCGAAAAAGCAAGTTCTTCGTTTTTTGTTAGAGCGTCACCCGAAACCAAGTTGGCACAAGTCACCAAGGCCACAGCAGGACACGATTTTCGTTGCATTTTATTTCAGAAGAACTCAAATTCGCAAGATTCGCAAACAGGAAGA
>CAJPEX010004512.1:0-21273 GCA_905338405.1 Notodromas monacha | reverse complement strand
CCTGAGTTATACCAAGAGAACCTTGGTTTCCAGCTGCCAAAATTCCTAATTGAAACGTTTTTGGGTTAACATATAAATCCGAAACTACAGTAGTTGAATATCGAATTAAACGATGATGCAGTATCATAGAGATAATAGCGATATTAATATCGACAAGTATTAAATATTTAAAGGTGGCGAGAAATATAAAAAAGGGCGCTTGAAAATGCGCACCCAATTAGGCGCACCTCGTTTTTTGCTAAACAAAATTCTTAAAAAACGGCAAATTTTATAGGTACATACTGTATCTTTGGAATGATATGATCTCTGCGGTAATGTGCTAATTTTCCTTTAAATATTGAGTGTTTAAACATATTCGTAAAACAGACATCATCCCGTTGCTTATGGCGGACGCGTGTCTCATCAGGATGTTGAAATTAAAAAAAAAAATTGCCAGGATATGAAATAAGTCGTGTCTTTTTAAAATTCTTTTCTTGATCGTGACTCGTAGACTCAAGGTACGCACAGTTTGAATAACTTTTTTTCTCTTTTTTTTCGCCAATTTTCTCTTCTTTTCGTGTATAAGTTATTGCTTGAGTATGTTGCTGATAACAGACGCGGGCCTCGGGATGTTACAAAAAACATAATTTGCGGATTCATTTAATAAGTCGATCATGCTTCATTTTTGTGTTTCGTCGTTTGGCATTGACTCGGGAGAAATTCAAGCTAAATTTTGTACGCATCAATCCTTTTTTTCTTCTCTTTTTCGCCAATTTTATCCTCATCTTGCGTGGATACATACGGGTGCCTCGAGATGATGTTAACATTAAAGAAATCCATCATATATACATAGTATACGTATTAAATCTGCCATGCCTTATTTTTGCCACTCGTTTCGGATGATTGACTCGGAAATTCAAGGTGAATTCCGTATATGCATCACCTTTTTTCTTCTTCTTTTATTTCGCCAATTTCCTCCTGCTTTTTTTTTTCTTTTTTTTTTTTGTTTTGTGTGCTTCATTTTGATGATTTCGTTACTCGAGCGCCTCACAATAGCCTTTCCCGAGACGGTTGAAGCGAAGGTCGTTGGATGCAGTATAGTATATATACGTATATACAGGGGAGGGGGCGATGAGAGAGGCTGGCTGTATATAGGTAGTGCTGGTGCTGCTCCTTCTTTTTCTTCTTCTTCATCCTCCTTTTCTTTTCCCATCATACAATCGTCGTCGTCGTCGTGTTCCCTGGCTGGCGAGAAAAGAATGCGGGTGTTTAAGCAGAAGAAAACGGCGGAGCAAGAAAAGGAACCAAGGAGAGAAAATAGCCGCGGCTCCCAGCGTGTGATTCCGGCGATTCACTTGCTTCGTTTCCAATTGCCCCCCTCCTCGAGCCCCAGGAATTCGATTGAAAACCTGTTTCTTGCACCAGGGTTGCCCTTCTCTCTCTCTCTCTCTCTCTTGTGCTGGTCCAAAGCGAGGCATTCCTGCAGGCGGGTCTTTTATATTGTGCGACGCGCGGCTTTCAGAGGCCAATGTTTGCTGTGCGTACAGCGTGAATGTCTTGCACCCACCCAGTCAAAACCCCATTCCTCTGCTGTGCCCTGTGTGTCCCCATCAGCAATATACGAACCCCCCTCAACATGCATATCCGCCGATGCCAGCACACAGCTTTGTGCCCTGCTTTTCTTTGCATTCTTCCACAATTCCTCATTCAAACTCGCCAACACTGCACGCACGCACGCGCATTGCTTTCTTCTCATTCTTCCGTCCGTCCCTCGAAAGCACCAACACAAGAAGCAGAAGAAGAAGAAGAAGAAGAAGGAGAAAAATGGAGTGAAAGAGAATGAATGAATGAATGACCGAATGAATGAATGAATGGATGGATGGATAAAAGGACGTGGATGGAGCAGCCCCATTCTCCGGGTTGCGACGGATACTGAGTATAATACTTGCTCAGGGCGCAATCGTCTTGGAAATATCGTAAAGCAATAACTCAGGAACGCTCCTGTTGCCGAGCCTGATGCCATTCACGCATCATTCCCAATCGAGTCTTTTTCATACAGAGCACCCATTTATATACAGTACAGCGAAAAAAAAAAATCCCGACTCATGTATATCTGTGTGAGAGTCCAGAGCAGTGTATTGTACAATATATACAGTATATATATATGGAGTAATAATCATGAAAGCTTACAAGTTTATTAATGCGTACTCAATACATCCCTGCTGGGTATTACATAGCAAAGAATTCCACTCGACCGTTTTATTGTACTGTATCTGTAACACAGCCCCCACGTTATAACTTTTATTTTTCTCGTGTTGATGCTGTTGTTGTGGTCGTTCCAGAGATAAACTTGGACAATAAACGCATGCAGACATTTATTCGAGAGTTTGGGTTGTGCTGGAGATTTGAGCATTTAAAAGTTTTCATCAAGTCTTGCGACTTCACTAAAAAATAATAATAATGATTGACTTTCGAATTCGAAAGACTATCGGTTTTTTTTTTTTACTAAATGAAAAGCCAGAACATTGATCAGGCATGATGATGTCCTGTCTGTCCAGATGACCAAAGATTTACTTATTATGTAGAGACAACAGAGTAATTATTTTAAAAAATATATATCTTGAGATTGCGGTGCCAGTAATTTTAAAACTCTTTTAAATGGGGTACTAAATTGCATTGTACAATTTACAGCATAGCAGACCTCATAAGTCAGTATTTCATTCAAAAAAATTCTCTGTATAATAACCGCTCCCTTTTACAGGTGTGTGGTACCTCACAATTCAACCCTAATCCATTGCTGGATGGCCGACTAGGGTCAAATTGCAAAGTGGTCAAATTGCAAAGCAACATCAAATGCAACGTTTTCTACATCATATTTCACATTTTTGCCCATCTCTGTGGATCAAATTGTGGGGCCTAGGTCCCACAATTGTGGGACGTAATTGTGAATTGACCTCCCAGAAAATTTCACTGTCAAATTGCAGGATGATCCAATCGTGGGAGGTCAAATTGCAAGGTACCATCTGCATTCATATCCTATTAACAATATTTTGTGGAGTTGCAAAGCTTTTTGCATTGCCCCAAAAATGGCTTTCTTTTTGAAAGAGTTTACTGTACAGTATTTCAAAAATTGGCTGAAGTTTTACTCTCAATTCTGCAACTTTTCATGCAAGTGATGTTTGCTTTTCAGTGATTTATAACTCTCCTGTGGAGGATGAAGTTTGGCTTCAATCCTTAGGAATGGGAGAAATCTTTGGAAGATTAGGGACAAAGCGTATAAAGCAGGTGTTTTTCTCCAACAAGCATCTCTTTGAGAAGCTTTGAAGCTGAGCCCTCAGAAAGTCAGAAAGTCTTGTTTTTGTTCTCACAGTTACGTCACCGGCCATGCTGGTGAATGTGGTGATCTCACAACATGAAATATCGGAATTCCTGTTCATGAAACTAACTAGAATGAATAAAGGAGTACATTTCTGAAGTTCAATCGACCTCACATCGAGTTTTCTAAATCAGACTGTTTTCTAGGTGACATCTTATGATGACGAGAAATATATTTCAAAGATCTTCCATATAATTATAAAGTGTAAACCAGACAATTTTCGAAAATTTTGTGACAGTAATGTTTCGTACAAATACACAAGAGCTTGGAAACTAAAACCAGTTTATACAATAATACAGTACATTACTAGAAAGCGAAGGTTTTTGTCTGCTTATATTCCATGTTCTTATCTGTAAAATATCACCGCTGAATCTGTGACAATATTTTTCATGCCCTACTTGCACCCCTGGGCTGAAAAACACCAAATTGAAATGGGGAAAATACTTGGATATTCAATCATCCGGCCAAAAAGTATGCTTATTTTGTCACGTGACTTGAACAAAAAGTTTAATAAAAAATGCTTCCTGGGCTCATGTCGATGCTTACTAAATTTATTCATACGGTGGACATTTTGAAATGAATTTTCAAAAAGCAATTGAACACAGGATATCATGAAATATAACACTACGGTTTTAAAGCTGAACTTCATTTCTTTTTACGATTTATCCGTCATAATGGCTGCTATAGTCTCATGAAAATCATACGCCTCTAAAAAATACAGCCGAAGTGGGAAGACAAGTTCGGGTTATCCACTATTCTGCAGCATCTCACAGGGAATCAAGGTGATAAGTTGAAATACGCAGACAAGGCTTTAAAATTTCATTTGCTTTTCAATTGTCAAAGTTTCATCTTGAATATTCGAGTTGTTCATTATTTGAAGAAGAAAATAATTCTTGGATTTTAATACTATGGCAAACGTTCAAGTATAACCAAATTTGGAAATGAAAGAGAAGAAAGCTCACTGTCCTAAATAATACTGAAGCTCTTCAGCCAATTTTAACCCTTGCTGGATGCCAGGATATTTTTACGTGCAGCTAAAAATATTCCAAGTGGCCAAAGTGTGGAAAAAACAGGGAAAGTGAAAGAAATTGTTTCCTCTGTTCTGTTTGTTCAGAATTTTCAATACAAATTCCATATATGACAGGAATGTTGAAAGAATTCCACCCATTAACAGAGAATAATTGTTTTCTCAGGAAAGTTTGTCTGCACACACACACACACACAAACTTCCCCTTTTTCCCTGTCTGTGACTGCAGATCAGACCAGTTATTATTATTTTTTAATTTTGCGCTTCTTGTCAGAAAAATTCTGAAAATTTACCCTGGCTCTGTTGTAGGAGGGTTCAACAGGAACTTATCAAACTTTTTTTTCACATGCTCTGCTTTGGGCAATTATATTTGAAACCTTTGAAATACATTGGCAGATTCACTCCAATAATACAATGCTATTCATTTGGTTTTTTTGTACTGTTCGCTGATTTGGTGGAAATTCATTTTGAAAAGTAAATACAATGATTGTTTTATTAGTTAATATTTTGAGAATGCAAATTCACTTGAGAATCATGGAAACAAACAAGAACGCTTAAAGTAAAAATTGTGCAAGAACAGGATGGAAATACTGTACAAGTGAGACCACACATGCAAACACCTTGACATGTGATGTGGACAATTTGACATAGGGACACTTATTTTCCCATAAAAAATAATAAACAAGCCCAAGATGTGGACACTGTCTCAACATATGGACATTGTGCAATAAAATTTCAAATCAGAGTCAGGCCAAATTAAAAGGCACATATACAGTACTGTATTTCCAAACCTAAAATTGATGTTTATAAAGTTCTTTGGCATTTCTCTCATCAATTTACCATCTGCAAAGCTAATTAAAAAAATTACCTCCAGCATACAGGGACTTCCTTCTCTCTTCTCACTTGAATTTTAATTTTTTTTTTACAGAGAATAACAACTTGTCAATGGACTGTACAGGGGTATCAGTATTCAATGCTCCAAATGTCCATATTGTGTTGAAGGATACTGATTGAATCATTTTCAATTGGGAGACAACTTTTTGTTCATGATTTTCTGATGAGTATTTTGTCCATGAAACACCAAATTAAAAATTATACTGTACAATATAAGCGCTTGAGGGAAAATGAGGCTCAACTTAGAGGGACACTCTTAATGCACCAATCACATCCACATCTTGGTGTCTCACTTTATAGGTGCTTGTCCTTCATTAGAGCAGGACACAGACGTAGCTGAGGATAAGGCATCCCCAAACACTGTTTCACGTTAGGTGCTTATGCCTTTATTTTCAAGAGTGGGGTATGAATAGATAATCAGGCGGTTCTCTGGCTGGCTGGCCCCCTTATATGCACAGAGCAGTGCAGAATAACAGAGGAATAATGGTAGCGCAAGTCGGAGAACCATAATCCCGACAGATTACCGGGAACCTTGTATATACTGTACAGTACTGGTGGTGGTGACAGACAGGTGAGACCCAGTTGCGAAACCAGCACTTGCTGAGTTCGCTCTGCATGGTGAAATACGAACATGAATATGCACCAGTAAAGACTCGAAACTGCTGTCCACGAGTATTCTTACACATTCTGCATTTTCGCAGAGACCTCGGAAATTTCTCTACTTGTCGCGATATTTGATTGCATTATGCAATCGCGCATCGCCGTCAGTTTGGAGGGCCATGAATGCCACCATCAACGTTGTCTGTGGTCTGCAACCCCTTGGTTGGAGGACCTGATGCTGTACTGATTCACACAAGTTTTTGCTGACCTCCAGGCATTGTTCTTCAGGCATTGTAAAGTCATCAAAGGTATACTCTAGGGATGAAGTCTGCTGCATGTCCTGGATAAGACATTTTTGGAAGGACAATGGCAGTCGCAATTATCCAAAGGAACATAAATGTTGGCTTTGACCCTGATAACACAAATCATTCTCACCTGCTGAAATAAAGTACAGTCTACCCCTGCACAACAGATTTTTGCACAACAGACTGCCTCTGGAGATGGTTTTCCCTCCCACACAATGGACTAAATTCACCCAACAGACTTCTGTAAGTTTAAAAGAAATGGTAATACTGTGAGCAAAATTTTTAATTTTTTTATAATTGAAATTGCATAACAGCTAGACTTTTCACACAACAGACTAGTCTGTTGCATTAATTAAGTATTTTGGGTGCAGGGTTGACTCTGCAGTTTAACCAGGATAACTTGAACCTCCACAAGTCAAATTTGTTTCTATTAGTCCCAGTCTTAATCCCATTAGAAACAAAGCATTAAAAGCCTCTCTCTCTCTCTCTTTGAAGGCTTTTCCTATAAAACCCCCATAACTTAAATTTCACAAGGCTATAATTTTCTTGACAAAGGAAAGAGAAAAGTAATAAAAGATTAACTTGATGTATTTTTGAAAGGAAGCCAAAGATTAATTGGGAAAATGAACTCCTGCTTCCAATATCAACATCTTGTCACTAATTCAAGAAGCAATTTAAGGCCAGTAATTTCACCATTTACATTTTCCTGCAATTCTTCTAAATTTCCCTCAACAAAATGTATACTCCCACTCGAAACCTCCCTAAGTCAATTTTTTTACTGGTCCTTTCTTAAAATTAAACTCATCAGAGAGGTGTGACTGTGTTTCAAGTATGCATCATCCTAAGACACCTTATTTTAAAGCCAAAAGCTTTTTAATTTTTTGAAGACATTTAACTGCAGCTGCTTCATTATTGGTTCATAATTTAATGTCTGCAATAAAAGTTTTTGATGTAGGACTTTATGGAAGGGAATTTGAAAATTTCTGCTGATGTTTGCCAGTCAGTGAGCCCAATAAGAAAGTTGGATGAGAGCACTGTTTTTAGATTATTGCGCGTGTCTCTCTCGGATTGGCAAACAGAATGCTCAACTTTGTTGAATATTTCTTATGCATGGTGTTCTTTTCTCTCATTGCAACTGTTCCTTCACATGAGAAGGGATATAAATGAAAGGATTGTTTGCGCATCGCCGTCAGTTTGGAGGGCCATGAATGCCACCATCAACGTTGTCTGTGGTCTGCAACCCCTTGGTTGGAGGACCTGATGCTGTACTGATTCACACAAGTTTTTGCTGACCTCCAGGCATTGCTCTTCAGGCATTGTAAAAGTCATCAAAGGTATACTCTAGTGATGAAGTCTTTTGCATGTCCTGGATAAGACATTTTTGGAAGGACAATGGCAGTCGCAATGATCCAAAGGAAAATAAATGTTGGCTTTGACCCTGATAACACCAATCATTCTCACCTGCGGAAATAAAGTACCGTCTACCTCTGCACAACAGATTGTTGCACAACAGACTGCCTCTGGAGGGGGTTTTTCCTCCCATACATTGAAATAAGTCCACCTCACAGACTTCTGTTGGTTTAGAAGAAATGGTAACAAATAAAATTTTTAATTTTTTCATAATTGAATTTGCATAAAAGCTAGACTTTTCACACAACAGACTAGTCTGTTGCATTAATTAAGTTTGGTGTGTGAAGGGTTGACTGAGAAGTTTAACCAGGATAACTTGAACCTCCACAAGTCAAATTTGTTTCTATTAGTCCCAGTCTTAATCCCATTAGAAACAAAGCATTAAAAGCCTCTCTCTCTCTTTGAAGGCTTTTCCTCTAAAACCCCCATAACTTACATTTCACAAGGCTATAATTTTCTTGACAAAGGAAAGAGAAAAGTAATTAAAGATTAACTTGATGTGATTTGAAAGGAAGTCAAAGATTAATTGGCAAAATGAACTCCTGCTTCTAATATCAACATCTTGTCAACAACTGTAATTCAAGAAACAATTCAAGGCCAATAATATCCCCATTTACATTTTCCTGCAATTCTTCTAAATTTCCCTCAACAAAATGTATACTCCCACTCAAAACCTCCCTAAGTTAATTTTTTTACTGGTCCTTTCTTAAAATTAAACTCATCAGTGAGGTGTGACTGTGTTTCAAGTATGCATCATCCTAAGACACCTTATTTTAAAAAGCTAAAAGCCAAAAGCTTTTTAATTTTTTGAAGACATTTAACTGCAGCTGCTTCATTATTGGTTCATAATTTAATGTCTGCAATAAAAGTTTTTGATGTAGGACTTTATGGAAGGAAATTTGAAAATTTCTGCTGATGGTTGCCAGTCAGTGAGCCCAATAAGAAAGTTGGATGAGAGCACTGTTTTTAGATTATAGCGCGTGTCTCTCTCGGATTGGCAAACAGAATGCTCAACTTTGTTGAATATTTCTTATGCATGGTGTTCTTTTCTCTCATTGCAACTGTTCCTTCACATGAGAAGGGATATAAATGAAAGGATTGTTCAATTTTAACGTAGCCAGCAGGGAGTGGTTGTTTGCTTCACTTATCTCGCTATTGTTGAAGCATTGCTGAAGTACTAGCTTGCGAAGGCAACTCGAGGTGAGGCGAATTCAGACTCACAGTGCGTCGTATAAGTACGGTACGTACTTCTACCAGATTCAAAGGGCCCTTAAACCGAGGAACCGAAAATGAGCAGCTTTTTTTTTTTTTTTTTTTCTCATGAAGCAGGCAGCAAGTTGAAGAATCTCAGACGAGAGAATCGCCATTTTCTGTTGGGATTGTTGGGAAATGGAAGCTCTTTTGTGTGGGGATAATGGGGGAACAATCCGAAGTACGAACTCATCTTGTGAAGAAACAATGCAGAGTGGTGCCTTGAACGGGATACAACACGTGAGTTGTTGTAAAGTTGTACAACAATCAACTGAAAAACAAGCACGGGAAATTGCTAAGCCGAGTTTTTTTCTTTTTTGAAAAAGAAAAAGAATTGTTCAACACCTTGCAACACAGGAACTAGAACTTTTCTTCTTCTTTCCTAAACAATAATTTCGTAGTGCAGGTTTGATAAATTGTTTCAAAAAAAAAGAAAAATAAACATATTATTGATTTAAAAAAATAATTACTGTATTTAATCAAGTAACATGCACCCCTGAGTAAGACACGCGCCTCAGTTTTTTTTGGCATGCAATTTGCCCAAAAATGTATCCCTGCATAAGACATGCATTTTAGTTTTGTATGGTTGTGAAATTGAATTCTTATTTAAAATTATTTTAACTAAAGTTGAGACAAACAAAATTCCCTGTTCATCATTTGCCTGCACAAATGTATAATTTTTTTTGTTACCACCACTAATTTCATAATTTTTTGCTCCAGAAAATGTATACCTGCATACTAAGTTCGCTTCACTTTTCTGCCTCCATTTTTCAGAACATAAGTGACTGTTACTCTAATAAATATGGTGTACAGAAAATACATGCTGATGACTCTCAACAACAATCTTGTCTACAACAAATAATTTTTGCGGTTCTCTCTTCATGTTATATGGGTTCTCTACAACTAAATTTTCTCTATGCCATTTTTCGTCCCTTGAGTTTCGTTTTAGAGAGTCCACCTGTATATCCAGCATATCTAATACGCCATGAGGTGCAAGATGTCACCCACTAAAAAGCCCACGCGAATCTAAGGCGCATCTATTCCAAAGCCGTATAATGAAATATTTTTTTTTGCAACTGAACTCTTGACTTTACAATTCACAAAGCTAGGTATTGGATAATAATATTCCTTTCTTTCAACAATATATATTTTTTCTCATTAGGTATGCATGAAGTAATGTAACAGACAAGCAGGGTAGTCTTTAACAAAATTCAAGAAACAAAAGTGATCTTCAGACACTTCAACACTGGAGTATTTAGGATCACCCAAGGAAATCCCTCTTCTTTTGTATACTGACACTGTCAGAATGGGTGGTCCTTCGCAATGGTGTGTGCATAATGAACCCATAAAAGAATTCTCAGGAAAAATACTGTACTGTACTAGTACAGTATTATTCAAGGTAATAGTAGTATGCTGAAAAACCAACACAAGTTCAGCCAATGTGCGGCTGAATATTTTTATTGCACTGCACTCAATTGTGATTTGACAAGCATGCAGTGCAATTGATGACTTTTAGCAGTGAATAAAATACCTCAAGATAGAATTACATGACTAAAACGCTTGAAACCACTCTCAAGTACATTTGAGGGATGCAGAAGAATTCCAACTCTTTATGTTAGTACATGCAGTGACTGAATGCATTATTGCCTGGATATTCCAAGACCCCAAATGATTGGTTACAAGGGTATGAACAACTTTTATTCAAGTACAGTAAACAGTTGTCTACATACTATTTTTTCCTTGCAATTCCTCGTATAGTCAAGTCCCATTGACCCTGATCAGCCACCATCATCAGCAGCCAAAAGTTTATTTTAAAACCAAAAAATCTCCACTGCTGATGATAACTGATGCATTAGAAACCTACTTGAAATACCATCTGCCAAAATTATTTACAACTCAGGCATATATGCTCTTGTCAATTAATTGTGTCTTCAACAGCCAGCCAAGAAAAAGTTTCAGGTTTCTGTTAGAGGTCTCCTTTAAGAAAACAAGAAAGATGATATGATCTATTTATTGGGGAAAATATTTTCAATATTTGTTTAATAATATAATATTTTTAAAGAATAAGATTTTAGTTCCCATTTCACTGGATGTACGTATTATTTTAGCTTTCTAGATAAAACACCAACCCAATTCAACTACAGTACTGTACAACTAACCTCTTGAACAAATGGTGGCAGCTTATCCAGGATTGACTATACTTTCCAGCAGCAGCAGGCCAAGACATGACAGACGGAAAATGCTCTTCACTGAGAAAGAGAAATTGAGTAAAAACAAGTAGCAAATTATTGCTAATATTCAATAATTACTTGTAAGTACTGAGATTTGCTGTGGCCCTGTTGGACACTATACTCACAGGTGGACTTTCTTGCTCTACAACAATCTTGCATACAACAAACTTTCTCTGTATACTGCACAACATTCATTTTTGGTACCAAAGGTTCTTCTCCCCATATCATAGGCGTTCTCTGCAACAAAATGTGCTCTACAAAGAATCTTTTTCATTTTACAGAGAGAGAGAGAGAGTGAGCTCACCTGCATATATGTCACGCACCCGTTGCTTCAATAACCTTATTTATATTTTTCGTTTTGTTTTGTGGCAATAATGTCTTGTGAAGGAAATGACACTAGGATTCGCATCAGGCACACAGGGCTGGTGCTGTGATCGAATGCAATCCCTGTGCATGCCACCCGGCTGGGTTCGGTTCAGACTTCAGACTTCAGAGAGAGAGAGAGAGAGAGGGATGAGAGAATAAGACGACGAACCCCCGAACGGACGAATGTTTTTGCGCGCGATTAAGCACATTATACCCCCAGCAGCAAGCACAGCAGTGTAAAGTGAGTCGACCTGTCTATGTGTGTGTGTGTCTCTCTCTCTCTGTTTTGTGCTGGGTGGCACCCTCCCTTTGAGCCCCACCTTCTGTCTTCTCCTCCTCCTCCTCCTCCTCTTTTTCCATCTTATTTATTTTTTTAAATGAGAAAGGTGTATAGTGAGTGAATAAGTAAATAAATAGATGAATAAGGGAAGAAATAATAAATAGAAGCAAAGGTACAGCCTCGCCTTGAGCCCGGCTCGGCCCAGACAGCTTGGCGCCGACCGACGACATTCGCGCCCCACACGGCCCCATTGTTTCGCGACCGGCGACCAGATTCCCTGTCGCTCGGATGCACAAGCCGCTTTGATCCCGGGATTTACCTCCTCCGCGTTTCGACCCCCGTCATCCCCTCCTCCGACTCATGCGACTGGCTATCATCATTATTTTCCCTTGTAATTCAAGCGGCATAATGCGTGCCCAAGGTTGTCGGACGAGTACAGTACAGCAAACCAACAGGAGGGACCAACGAATTTGAACGAAATGAAATACTGTACAGTAAATACTCGCGCGCAAGAAGAACTCGATGACGAGCCATCTTCCTAAACGTGCGTGTTCGAAAACATACACACACACACTCATCAGCAAGGAATATCGAGACCAAGGAAAATGGATCAAAATAAAGGTCTGGCTTGATTCCGGTAACCTATCCTATAATATACACTACATTGGACCTTATTGCCCCTATGCACATCAGAGCATCCATATATTGGATCATGCTTCCCCATAGACTTCAACGGAATCTTATTATTTCATTGGTTCTTCTCTTCATCAGAAATTGGGTATAAATTTTCCAAAACAATTGAATGGAAATGTTTTTCATCTTTAGAACACAGAAAACAACTCTGCAAAATAAAAACATGCAGAATACCATCTTTTGGCATCAGAAGGAACCACAACATGAAGCAAAAAAAAAGAAGGAACAGATAGTCAGTCATACTGGGCAGAAATGAAAAAAAAAACTCTGAAAAAGACGCACAAAATCAGCCCAATTTATTTTCAATTCCGAATCAGAGTAATTTCACAATGAAATTTATAATCAATTTTTGTGAATGTAAATGGTTTCAATTTGAAAAATATATACAATCAAGCCTCAATAAATCAAACCCCTTAAATGAAATACTTCCCCAAGTCAATTTTTTTTTCAAAGTCCCCATCTCAATCCCCTTATAGAAGCAATATGCATTAAAACCAACCTAACTCAGTGAAGGCTTTTCCTTTTTAGAACCTCCATTATTAAAATTTTCTGGAGCCTTTTACCCATTGTTTTCTTGACACAGGAAGAGAAAAGCAATAGAAATGAAATTGGATGTGTTTTGAAAGGATGTGAGAGACTAAATTGGACCAATGAACCCCTGCTTCCAAGATCAGCATCCTGTCAACTCATGCAAGAAGTACAGCACCCATTTACAATTTCCTCAATTTTCTTTTGAAAGTATCCCATGTTGATTGAACCTCCCCAAGTTCAATTTTCTGGCTGGTCCCTTGAAATTTAACTTGGAGAGTTTTGACTGTATATCAAAATTCAGAAAAAAAATAAATAAATGTTTTCCATTTTTCAAGCAATGTTGAAAAAGTGTACTTTTCTCAAACATTTGTTTGGATATATGGGGCAGCTTCTTTCCTTTTTCTTTCATACTGCAGTTGTAAATGACCCCAAGTTGAATCATTTTGTATGCCTGTGTAGTGTCCATCTTTTGGGGGTCCCACTGTAAAGTCATGCAGATCGAGACCCGGTTGCCCTATATACTGTATAGAGCTAAACTGTTGGGAGAAGCAGTGGGTGGTTTTTGTTTCGTTCCGCTTTGATCGGCGATGAGCCTCGTTTATTTCATTCCATTTAATTTTTTTAAAGAGGGTTACTCGAGCGACCCGAAAACGTTGAGTCAGAATGTGAGAAGAGAATAACACTAAGAGACTTGTGTTCGTCCCTTAGTGCGGCAAAAATTGTCGGAACGCGCCTTTGTTCCGCTCTCGGCGAGGCCATTTTACGACCCTGTTTCCGCATCTCGGCCCAACTCGCAGGCATAAACCCGGCCAGGCAACATTGTTTTTATCCCCCCTCGTTTCGGCAGTTGGAATTTTTTCGAAGGCAGTCTCGAAAAACCCCGGGCAGGGTTTTACTGTCCGGCTTTTGTTACGACTTTTCCGGAATTGCCGGCACTGGCAGACACTCGGGCGCCCGGCGGCCCCCATTTCCACAGACTGAGCGACCGGGGCTCAACATTCCAACATCTGCGAACCTTTTTTTTTTTTTTCTCGGGGGGGAGGAGGGGGACAGGGACTTGCTTATTTCTTATTCCCACGAACACCACGTACTGTACTGTACACCATACATTGCATTCTGCTGGCACTGTATATAATGGACAGACAGACAGTGCGACCCCTGAAGAAAAAAAAGAAAAATGCATGCACGAAATTGCTGGTGTGTATAATATGTATTGGCACTGTTGTCTATATATACAATTGAACCTCTCTAATTAATTCGAATTTTTAGGGACCAATAAAAAAATTTTTACTTTGGGAGGTTTTCATTTTTCGAGCTTTTCAGTAAGGGAAGCAACGTTTTTTTTTCTGTGAGGAAACGGAAAACATTTGTGGGAAATTGTAGTTGAGGATATATTCTGTGCCTAAACTTGCATCTTAATGAGTTTACAGCTTGCTGAACTTTTGGAGGCTGGGATTCATTTGTTCAATTAGTCTTTCATTTAATTTCAAGATGCATAAAGTCATTTGTTTTTATTGATTTTCTCTTTCATACTTCAAGGAAATAATAGGCAGAAGGCATCAGAAAATTTGACTTACAGGGGTTTTAGAGAAAAATATTTTGAGTTACGCAAGTTTTTGCATTGTTGCATTGTTTTCAAGGGAATCCAAACAGGGAATTCAGTGGGAGCATTTTTATTAATTCCTTCTCCTATTCATTGCAAATAGGAAATAAAAAGTCTCTATTAAAAATTGAATAACAATTAGTTTCTCAATTTCAATAAGATACAAAAAAATAACTGTGTACAGAAGAAAACCACTGAGAATCTGATGTTTTGGCATCAACAACAGCTCTATGAAGCAAAGAAAAAGAAAAAAAATTAGCTACGTTAAACATACACACATGATGGAAAAAATTTGAAATGAGAAGCAGGGAATCAGCTCGTCTTTCATTGGGAACATAGAGATTATGATAAGAAATTTGCTTCTAGTTTATGCGAATATGAATAGATCAAGTTGTTCAAGAGGTATAAAACAATTGAAAAATCTGTTGTTTTCTTCGAATTTTCTAGATATGTCAGAAAAGTGCATGAGTGTATCAGTTCAGTTGATTCATTTGCAAAATAAGGTGACAACTCACAAATCCTTTCATTCACATCTCTCACATATACTGTATTTTAACTGCAATAATATACTCGACTTATTTTTTCCGCAGTTATGAGCACAAAGAAAGAGTGAGGTTCGTGGGGTGTGGTGAACATCAGATATTTTAAAACGTTCTTCCAATTTATCACTCTTCGAAAATTCAGGTTTTATGTCACAATTCAGTATTAAACACCCAGGGAATTTATTTATACCTTCAGAAAATTGTTTCAAATACGGTAACTTTCTTTCCAATATGGTTACAAAACTTCAAGAATTACAAAAGCATGACTTTAAGCATGATTTGAAATGCAAATGTGTCTGATTCAATTCAAGTTTTGGCGTGTATTTCATTTTTGGAATGCAGAATTTCAATTTTTTAAAGTGGGGTGTATAGATCTTACTGAAGAATAGGGTTTTCCCCCAATTTGGGACTGAAAAGTCGAGGTTTCTGTCTTATTGCTTGAGGGTGTATTTTGATACTCAGTCAGACACAGTGCAGTGATTCCCCCTAAAATAAATTGGTACATAAAATGGGTGTGTGCACCTTTCCTGAGAATACACAAGTTTTTCTTGTCAATTTTCCAAAAGTTTTGTGCGGTATCCTTGAATTAAATCACAGTAAAATTATAAAAGAACCATCCAATTGAATACAATTAATTTTATTTTTCATTCGATTAAAGCTTCATAGTTTAGCTGTTGCAATTCCTGAATTGCCAAGTTTTTCTGCTGAGAATTGATGTGCTTGTCTTATACAAATACATTTTGTATATAATTTCGTAAATAAAATAGAAAAGTGTGCGTTTAATGCAAGGAAACGTGGTACTTGAGTGTTTGCAATATCACCACCATTCTGCATTGTAGTTTGTCATCCTGCTGACTTATTTCACCCAAGCGTTTAAAGACGATCCATTTTTCTTTCTAGAATTTGATGCAATGTTTTTAGGAAAAAAATTTTCTAGCCTAACAAAAAAAAGAGAATTTCGTCACTGCTTCGTTCGATCGCTAGCTAGAAAAAGGGGTTTATTATCGGGAATTGTCCGACTTTTACCCGCCTTTGAATGATTTATTGAAATTATACAGCGTGGAAATACTCTTTTCATGTTTTAAAAGTAATATTTCACGGATCTCAGACAAGTCTTCTTCTTTTATCCCTAAATTCGCTCGTCAATGAGATGTGGAAGAGAAAAATAACATATTGTACTGCTGATAATGAAGAAATGCAGTTTTCCTTTCTCATCAGTCGCAGGCACCTTCCTGGAATACGAGATAATTTTTTTTTTTTTTGCATTTGCATGGTATTTTTACTGTTCATCGGTTTTCCCAGAATGTACCATCAATCAATAATAAACGTCTCGATATTCCATCAAAAGAAAGATGGTCACGAAAGGGGTAAGGAATCATTTTGCAGGCTTCATCAGAGCATTGATGGACAAGTGAGTGCCAATTTTTTGGGCCAGGGATTACTGCTGCGATGATGGTCGCGTGAAAGCGCTCCGAGGAAATCAGCGTGCCAAAAGAAAGAAGAAAAAAAAAATCCCGGTCTCTGTTTTCTATCCCCCGTCCAAGAGCACACTCACAAGTAACGAAGAAAGGAAAGAAAATAACCGTCTCGGCGTTATTCTATTTTTCACGCGAATTGCACGATGATCTTGGCGGGAATTTTGTGAACGTTTTGGGGGCCCTGGGAATTTTGAACGGTGACCCAGGAATTCTTCAGTCTTCCGAGGAACACAACAAAGAAAATACCTGTGTGTCAATGCGGGATAGGGGGCCAAGAAGGACAGCTGCATGGGCCCCGAGTGTTCTTCTGGGGCACACAGGCCCAGGATAGAATCCCGGCAGAGGGATATTGTTTCACCCATTTTGCGTTTTTGCTTTATTTTTTTCTTTTTTTCTTTTCCTTTCCAGCTCGGGCGCAGGAGGGGCAGGTCGACGAGAAATTCCGAATATCTTATCCGCAACAGAGAAGGAATACGCATTCTTTCTTCTTCTTCTTTGTTTGTTTGTTTGTTTGTTTGTTGCGATAATCATTGATTGAGAAACATCAGCTCAGTTGTTTTTGTATTAATCAAGTATGTTTTGGTCAAATATATTGTAGTACAGTTGAACCTCAATATAACTCAAACCTCCCCAAACCCAATTTGACTCAAATCCCATTGGAAGCAAAATACATTAAAACCTCCCTGAGTCAAATTTTCTGCCACACTTCGGCTATTATTTTCTCGCCACAGGAAAGAAAAATGTCAATGAATGAATAACTTGATGTGCTTTGAGAGGAAGGGAAAGACTAATTTGGCAAATGCTGAACCATATTGCCTCCAAGTTTAGCATCCTGGAAAAATCATCTCAGGAGCAATTCAAGGACAGGAATATGACCATCATTTACAATTTCCTTGAAGCATTCACAATAAAGATGCTTGTTTCCCCTAACTCCAAACCTCACCAAGTCAAAACCTCCTTGAGGTGGATTTTTTGCCAGTGCCTTGAAATTTGACTTCAGGAGGTTTGACTGTATTATTTCTGTACACACGCACTTATTGTTTTGGTTGCAATCATAGTACAGTACGAAAAAAATTGAACCAATTGTATTTTCAATATAGGAAATATGGTAATACTGTAGTGTAAAATAAAACTTGATTTGCACATTGTTTAGGCTCTGGATAATACTGGTTCTTTAGCTCCTTTCTGGAATTCCAAAACGTGTGCAAAGCTACAAATGAATTTGAATGTAAAAGAAAAGATGCCAACTTATATAAATGATGGAATGTTCATATCTCATTAAGGACTAGAATGTGTATAATCCTTCAAGTTTCTAAAAAATGTATTTCTTTTAACTCTACTGAATATGTTTAACGTATGAGATGCCAAAAAATGCAGATAGAGTTTACAACTCAATATGTACAGTACACCATTTTTGGAGCTTAATTCTTCATGGCGGGGAAAAGTTGTGTGGAGGACTCAAGTAAATACAGTGCAGGACCTGACAATAAAATTGAAACCGGGCGAAATGCAATTTCATGCTGATTTTCTCAAAATATTGAGAAAGTGGTACAGTATACTGTAAGATTAATTGTCCACCCATCAGCCAACATTTCAATGGAAATATGATCCAATCGAAGTTTGATTTTATAATCGTTACTACACGTACCTGCATATGCGGGAGATGTGTTAAAAATAAAAAAATTCTAAAAGTTAAAAAAGTTGCCCCCTTTCAAGGTAGAAAACAGGCCTCAATGACATTCCGTCTGACAATCAGAAATGACTTATTGCTTCAATTATAAGAAAGATCCTAAATAACCTGATGCCTAGCCCATTTCCCATCAGAAGAATTGTCTAAACCTATTTATTAAAGGAAAAGCTGTCCAAATGAAATTTCAAAGAACCATCCCAAAAATCGATTTTCCAAGGTATTGACTAATATGGAGGTTTCTAGTTAGGGAAACAAGCATTTTCATTGGGGGAAAAAAAAAGAATTGAAGGGAATAATTGCATACGGTGATATTCTTTGCCTTAAATTGTTTCTTGAATGAGTTGAAAGAACAATGCTGAACTTGGAGGCAGGGGTTCATTTGCCCAATAAGTCTTAACTTCCTTGAAAAACCCATCAAGTTCTTTTTGTTGTTGCTCTTCTCTTTCCTATATCAAATTTGAGTTCCAGAGGTTTGAGAGGATGAAAAGCTTTTGAGTTAGAGAGGTTTTTATTGCAATTTCTACAATAAAGGGAATTGAGACAGGGACTGGAAAAGTTCAACGTTGGGAGGTATTCAAGGTTGGGAGGTTTGACTTATTCATGTTCAACTGTATAATACAGTACGGAATTGAAATCAAACTGAGTAAGATTTTCACATTATATAATTTTTTGAATTATTCATTCATGTAGTTGAGACGACCGGAAATTCTGTTTGAATTCAAAACGCGCATTTTGGTTTTCTAAACTGATCGACTGGCCAATTTTCGGCACACCAGAAAAGAGCGAACCAATTGCACAAACGATCACTCATCGAGAATAGTTCAACGCGATCACGTGAAAATTACCTCAAAATCAACGATAATACCATGTCTAAATACTCCACAAAAGAGTGTCAAATTCTGTGACTTCAGGAGACGTAATGGCGTTTGTGAATGACTCAGGGTTGGACGGTTGTGTTACCAACGGACGTTTGTGGAAAATATGCCACATGTTCTTTTTTTCATTTACGAAGGTGAAGTGGTTCATCAGAAGGTTGTCCAAAACAATTTTGCAAACGTTCAGCTATAGACAACACTTGTCAATTTTCAAAACTATGTTTCAAGCTGAGGACATTTTTTCTCACGATTTCAAAAAAGAGATTTTTGACAACAAGCTGACATAAATAAAAAGTTCACGAACGCAGAACTTACCGCGCACCCTTGAAAGATATTTCATATTTTTTCCTGGGCGATTTTCAATGTCTCGAACTATCCAATCAGTGAAAACGGGTGAATTTTAGCAATAATTCTCAGACTTTCTTCTTTGCTAAAAGCGAGCGGGAATTAAGCAAACCAATTGAGCGGATTTCTGCCCCTGAAGAAATCCCTTAATTTTTCCCCCTCCTTGCGTTTCTGTGAGAAGGTTTCAGGAAAATCGTAAACACTTCCATGCCTGAAATTTCGAGCAATAAAAGTATGAACAATGGCAAAGCATTGCCTGGGTAAACTAATGTTCAGAGAGTTATTTTGAGGCACGCGTAACTGTATTAACTTATCCTTCAAAAGGTAAAGTATTGTACAACAAAACCTTCCGACGAACCCAATCAACACACTTAATAATATTTAAATGATATTTAAAGACAAATATCTTTCAAAAATCCTCTGGCNTTGAATCTGGATTAAATTATAAAGGTGCATTTAACTCACAATCATCAGATTCATCACTGATGGATCACATTGAAGAACACTGTTTGTGGAGAGAATGCTCAGGCTAAGAGGAAAAACCCAATTGAAGATATTTTTTCTCTACCAATATTTTACTTTAATTATGTACAGTTTTCCGACAAACTTCAAGGTGAGATGAACCTCATCACTACTTTTAATATCCATTTTTCTTCAGGTTATTTCTGTGTTCAATATTATGAGCAACATTGATTTTATTCACTGTGTTGTGCTTTCAGGGTTCCTCTCACAATTTCTTTGACTTTCACTCATTTGAGAAATCTTGTAGAAAAGCTAGGAACTTGCATTCAAGGTGCATTGATGCAAGCCTGGCAGTTGAAACAGTGCTCTACCATTAACTGCTGAACCTGGTGTTTGAATCTGGATGACCTTGAATTTGCCCAACACTTATCATTGATGTAAGAGAATGAAGCATACTGTTGCTGTGGAGAGAATGTTATGAGAGAGAAAAACTCAGTGAACGGATTTTCCTCCTCTTTGAACTTTTTACATTTTCATGAGAAACACTTTTGTCACAATTTTCAATATGTGGTTAATCTCATTGCTAATTTATATTCCCATGTATTGTATATTGCTGGCTGTGTTCAAATTTGGTCACAAAATGGTTTTTCTATCAACTGTTCTATGTTTTGAGTGTTCATCCCATGAATCATTACTTTGACAATCAGTGATTTGATGAATCATTCGGAAAGCCAAGAGCATGTATCTAAAAAGTTCCTATCTGCAAACTGGTTGATTGCCTGGGTTTCATTTTTATTCCACAGCACCTTTGTATTTCACTTTTTTCTAGGATGTGCTTACACTGTGGGGCCCCAGGATGTGGGCATTATTGGAGCTTGAACCTTACCTCTAAGTTGGAATGTCCATATGTCAGATCAAATTTTTCCATAGACTTTAATGAAAATATCTTTACAGTCAACAAACATCTGCGCAGCCAGATTATGGAACTTTAAACAGGGCTGGTGGTTTAGCAGGAGTGACATGCACCTCACCCCTAAATTGATGGGGGAAGAAACAAGAACAAAGGAAGGTTTAAAAAACCAAAATGAGACGTTTCATAGAAAAATCTCAGTGTTTTGCTTATGAAACTTCCAAACATAACTGGACAATTTGGTAGTCTGTGGAACACAACCTTGGTGTTTTCCTTTCCTGGAAAGGGGGAAATACAGCTTATGGAGGGAAAAATGAAGGACAGCAACCTGTTTGGGTTGGGTGGGTAGGGGGTTTGGATGTGGAAAACTTGATTGAACCTTGTGAATGCTGAAAAGCAGCAAATAAAGTGTTTTGTTCATTCAT
>CAJPEX010004511.1:0-21278 GCA_905338405.1 Notodromas monacha | reverse complement strand
CTTAAATAACCAGTTCAGTTTTACCTCAGTTCAAAAACACTCACTCCTGAAGGAGAAAAAGCAGTTCTTCCAGGGCTGAACTACCCTATCCATTCCTTCCACAGAACCTCTGCAAAAGGTAGGCCCCAGAATAAAAACTTTCTGCAAAAGGAAGAACATGAATGTATATAATACTAATTCTATATTTAGTATTTCCATGTATTTACTTTAAGATGGAAATGAGAAACGCAGTCTAGGTCCAACCGAGTACCGAAAAAATCCACCTCATAACCGAAGCGAGGCGCAGCATGGGCTTCGCACATGTCATCGCATGCCAGCTTGCCCCCCACTTCAGCGCAGTCAGAACCAAACACCATGTGGTAATTGGACAGGATCTGCAGAAAACAAGACCAAAAAAGGAATTGAAGTACCAACAAAATGTGGCAACACTTTGTACAAGAATGTGGCTAAACTGTTGCACTGCCATATGGCAATACTGCCATACTATTATGCCGAAATGTTGTACCCCTATTTGTCATAACTGCAGGCACTTTACTTTACCCCACCTGGCAACACTGCTAAAACTATCGTACTTAAAGTGCTCACCAGGAAGAAAAAGATGGCCGCCTCCGTGAGACGAAAATCCGCGACGACGCCCATTCTCACAGACGAGAGTTTCAACGCCGCTCCGTTCCGCGCCGCCCGTTTTCTACGACGATCGTCGTCTTCTTTCACTCGCCGTCGGCTGAAAAAATCAGAAAAAAATGGAAAAGCACTTTTAAGTGATCCACAGATGAATTTCACTCGAGAAAAGATCGAAAACCCAGGGGTAAAATCACTTAATTGAAAAATGCAAGGATAAACTTGAGACTCACTTTTGAGGTGTACACTCTACCAAGCAATCAGACTGAATGAGATTGATTGGTTCTGATACCAGACAGATGTAGGTCATGTGTCAATACATGCCACCACAACCCTGCTCCCCCTCAGATGTGAGAACAGACATTCCTCAGCATCTTGGAAGCAAATTCCTGGCAAAGGGTTGCCATATGGGTCTGGACTGTTGTTGCGCTGCATCAGAAATATACGTATTGAATCGAAAGAGAAGTTGTGTCATTTGCTTTACTCCGGTCATAAGATTAAAGCTTCTCGACAAAGATTATCTCAACGAGTAATCATCGGATAGAACTTAAAGATCTGAAAACAAGGAGACGTTCTTGTTCTGTTTCTTACAAGGTTTTATTTACATCCGGCAGTTTGGGATAACAATATGCTTATACAACCATATGTTTATACAACTCTGTCATGCATTTTGCATGCGAAACAAAGGCATACTCAACTCTCAGACTCACCCTGATTTTTTAGCACAGAATAAATATCACTGAGAAGATGACGTCTCATGCCTGAGAAGAATTCGATGCGTCACGTTTTGACATCCACGTAAAATCCTGACGATGATAGTCGTCAAATTCCCACAATTTTTTCCAGCAATTTGGTAATGATTACAGTCATTATGTTGTTTTTCCGCTGCATTGACAAGAAATCTGCTATTCCTCCCTTCGCATTACATTCATTACCGCCAAAAAAGGCGAGAATTTGGCAATCATTTTCCGCCTCCTTTCTCTAACTTGAATTGCATAATCATTTTTACTTGCCTGATTGCCCGGAATGTCGTGCGAAGTGTTCCGGCGGAAGAAAACGGGGTCGGGAAAGGAAAACAGCCTCGGATTTTCTTTCCAGCCCCGTTTTTTTTTTTGCGCCAAGGAAGAAAAAAAAATCATTATGCGGAACGTAATTACGATGCTGCGTTTCGCGACGGGCGGCAAGCCGTGTCCGCCGAAATGAGCGCCAGGGAAAACTGATCGCCGCCCAATCCCACCTCTGAAGACATTTTTAAATAGTTTGCCGGTACGGGGGAAAAATCCTTTTGAGTCCTGTAATTGTCATCGTTACAATTACACTAAGCTTTCGTAAACTTTTGAATAAGCCTTCATAAAATCTTGGTGTTTCTGCGCGGCAACAAAATTTTTTTTATTGTAAAATACGTTAGGAATTTTTTGCTCTATAAACGAGGTTCGAAAATGATGCACAATTTCAGTTACACTGGATATTCTCGGCATCACGCAAGAAAAACAATTGAATGATATATCTTTTTTGTTCTAGAAAAAAAAAGTGTAGAATCAGGTGGAACTCCCGGCTCATTGAGTTGCCGTTCATTTGGTTGGCGCTCAGTTGGGTGGCACTCACCTGGACGCCGAAGCGTGTAAACATCACTTCAAATTTTCCCCTTCGGCGATCAGTGGATTAAGGTTAAGCGTTATGCGCATGTTCCTGATCCAGTTTTGTTGTTGCTTTTGCTCAGGATCGTAGTCCCATGCGTACTGCATTAAAATTTGGAAAATAAAACAGGCGAAATCTCTCTTCAACGAAATTCAAGGGACCAGAAGCGAATTTGTTGTTGAGAAAATTATGCTGTAGAAAACCCGTATAATATCGGAACCAGGCCTCGGATGATGTTTTTGAAGATAAATGAAAAAATGTAAATGAACCATTGCTCTTGGAAAAATGCAAAATGCCCATAGGTTTTCATCTGTTGAAAGCAAAATAAGCATTCAAACCTTTTGAAAATGACACAAGATGTAGGAAAGTTTGTGCTAAAAAGAACATACAATTTTCAATTTTTTGTCATGCCTGAAAAAGTTTAAACAGTGCGTGGCGTGGGTGGAGAACTCTCGCGAAAACTGGAAAGTTTTCACTCATCATCATGCAGTAAATCTAAATTTTAAAAATAAAAATCTTGGAAAAATCCCAGAACCTCACAATTGCATGGGCTGTATCATACATTTTTTTTTTTACAGTGGCACCTACTCTAGAAATATCCAATTTCAATCAGAAGTGGAACAACCCACGTACTCCGCAGTGTATCACGTGACCGCTTGAAGTAATGCTTCAATTGCGCAACTCCTGAATTTACGCTGATGTCTTTTACGTGATTCGAGATTTAATTATTTTTCCGGTGCCTTTTTCTACGCCTTTTTTCAGTTGATTGAAACTGGTGTGATCCGACTGGGTGGAGTCGGCGGTGAGAGCGCGACCGACGAAGACGATTTGATCCTCGCCCGACTCACGATTCGTCCACCGTCTCCGTGCAATGTCGAGTTCGTCAACGCCAATATCATCGTCGCCGGAAAATCATCAATGCGCAAAAACACCCCCAGCAGATCCAATCGGGTAAGTGTCTTATCTTTTTCCACCACAGAATTGCGCGCTCCTTGAAAATAAATATATATCTATAAATATTTTTTTTTTTCAAATGAAAATAAGGATGGATTAGGAAAATTTTCGCAATTCGCAGTGTCGACGCGGGAGTGTTGATTCATTTTCTGTTAAGTCTTGCGCGTTTATCGTCTTAGTCTTCGTGATGGTTACGGATGGACGCACAGTGCAGTTCATTTAAAGAACTCATTATGGAACGTTTCCTGACAGAGTGCGGCAATTTTTGCAAACCGAGCTTAAAATGTCAGCGAAAGAGTATCCATCTCTGAAATAAAACGGAGTTTGCTCGTAGCTCTTTCAATGCTCAAAAATTTGAAAACAATATAGCTGCTGCCAAATTACCCTAGATTACTTTAGATTACTCTATGAGTCTATGCGAATCGTCCGAGTTTGGATATTCCAGGGCAGACTGTCAAGTTTCCATGAAAAAGGGGATTTTATGCATGAAGTGGGTTGTTTGCGTGTACTGAAGGCAAGGCCGCCATTTAATTTCTGTAGGTGAGACGAACTTCATGTGGTTCGAGGTTGAAAAAATTTTTTTTTCTCATTAAAATACAGTAAGTTTGATGTATTTCACATTTTTAAAATTTGAGTTTCGTGAAAGCCAAACATAGAAGAACGCAGATTTTTTAATACAGTATATGATAAGACAGCGCTAAAATCGTCGAGACATTCACTTTTTCTTCGTTAACCTTGTGAGATTCTCATTCAAGAGCTTTGTACTTAGTGTATGGCTTAATATTCGCCCAGTACAGTATTGTGATCGTTTTTATGAATGATACAGCGTAGTTTTTTCTCTTGTCCGGATATAATATCCTGTGGATGTGTGAACATATAGAACAGTTTTTATTTCCTGTACTAACAGTGCTGTATTCCACGTGAAATAATATCCTGCATTGCGGATCTTCTGTGCGAGGGGCCAGTGTGGGTACAAAAATCTGTCATGAACATGGTCTCACCTTGGCGTTGCCTGGCCATACAGTAATAGGTCCAGGTGGGAATCGTTGTTTGATAGCCCACGGGGAAGAGGCTGTAGGAAAGGGCGGGGAGAATGCTGCGTTACTTTTTTTAAAAACTATTTTTGGAGGTCAGTCGATGGCTAGTGGGCAAGGATTCATGAGTTCATTGCTACTGACCAACTGCCGAGTGAGGAACCACTCCTACGGGACGGCGTTGAAACGGCCATTTCCGTTGGTTAGTTGCTCGATTTATCGGTTGCAATTAGGCTTCATCCTCCTTTGTCTAGACCGAATTCTGGCTTACAGGGACTTTCGAATCGTCCCCTCAGTTTTAAAAAAATACTTTACTGTATACAACAATCACGCGTAGTCTCTTCGAGTTTGCTACTAAATTTAATGTGCCGCGTCTCGTGAAAATCCCGAATTGGAACGAATCGAACTGGACGAAAATCGCCGCAATCAATTCTAGCTCACAAATGGCAGAACGAGGCTTTTTTGATTGCATGGAAAGTGCTGGAATTTTTTCGAACAGCTCTTGGAAATTGGGTTCATTGTCAAAAGCCTTCAAATTACTGTGGTATAAAAAACGCGTTGTTGAACATTCATTATTACCCCTTTGATTTGCTTTTATTTCTTGACAGCCTTGAATTGTGCAACTCATAGCGTTCTTGATTCACCGACACACAAAAATCACCAAGATGAGAATTTTTTCTTTCAACACGTCGACAGATTTGGAACCTTTCTTTCCAAAGTATTTCAAATGTGTGATAGCTCTTGAACTGGTCGTGAATAAAAGCGGAATATGCTAGTGTGGCAGATTTATCTCATACCCTCGTTATCATGGGCTGTTCTTCTAAATGCTGTCAAATATCCGTATCAAATTTGGCGTGAAAATGCAATTGGAACATTGATCAGGAGATGATCAAGTAGAGTGGGACCCCGAGTTGCAGACGTCACTGGTGCATGGACCTTGTCTCTAAATCAGAATGTCCACATGTTGGATCTCGTTTTCCCATAGACTTCAATGGGAATATTTTTAATTGGTTTTCCAGTAGATGAATAGTTAAGAATAGTTAAAAGTCCCCGAAAAATTGAACAACATATTTTTTTCTCAACTTCAAGGTACAGAAAATAAATGTACAGAAGAAAAACTTACAGAATATATGCTAGTTCGACATCAAAAGAAGCTTAAGATGCAAAAAAATGAAAATTGCCTGCAATACTGAGCACATTTCAAGGAAAAACTGAAGAAAGAAGTAAATTACAGTACAAAATTACCCCGTTTTGGATTATAAATTATGATAATTTACAGGGAAATGTTTTTAATGCTTGTAAATGTAAATAGCTCAGAATCTTAAAGAAATGTGAAAATTTAGAAAAATTAAATTAATTTTTTCCGCCAGAAATCTTGGAAAATTTCCCAGAGAGTGTCTGAATCTTGAGTCACTGTCCTGGTGTCCTGCAGATTTTTTCAGTTTCAAGTGCCCCGAAATCGAATCGTCCATATGTCAGGGTGTCTGTATGCATGTCGGGGTCCCAATTTATTTTTCTGCAGCAATCACACTCATCTCGATCCATAACAGATTACACCGAGGCAGGAAAGACGAAAACTTACGCGTAAAAACCAACACCCACGTGTAAGTCTGTCTCTTTTCGAACGACTTTTCTCGGCCATGAAATGTTCATTGGCTCGAGTGAGTGCGACTCGTTTCGCATTGCTTTCATATGGAGGCAAGGTTCCGTAGGTTCCGTATATTCATCGGGTTCCTTTGCCCGCTGCTCGAACACGAAACACAGCCGGCGATGGCAAGATGAATGTTTCCAGTGGCCCTGCTGATACACTTTGAAACACGGAATCCACCTTAAGCTTTTACGAGTTTTCCCTTCTTGTGTATAAAGGTAGATAAATGCGGCTCACGACAGGGCCAAAACGCCTAGTATCAATGCTTGTAGCCCCGGAATTGCGCATTCTTCTAGATAACTGGCTTGGAGGGGCGTTGATCCAAATGCGGGCATTCGTATACCCATGGTGGTGGGTCGTGGTCGGGCAGCGTTTCAGGGTTGTTTGATGGGAAAGAACAAGGGAACGTGGCTGAGAATTATTGGGCTTCTGCGACGACTGGTTGTCCTCGGCTGTGGCCCGGACATCCCGGGTATTATATGTTTATTTTTTTCGTGGTTACGTTGACGGGGGTCATTTCGTTTGCCCTCTGGGTCGTCGCTGGTGGAAGAAGTACACTCACGACTTGCGAGTGCGTAAATCAAGGTGCCATTTGTTCAGGGGGTTGAATAACTAACTTGGAATAAAAGATGAGGGTTCTTCGAAGTTTCTTTTCACATTCTTTCGCATTTTAGGTTGCATTTTTATCTGCTTCAAATATCGTTTTCTTCTTCTTTTTTGTTCCAATGAGAGAGACATTTCGAAAATGTGTGGGATTTTAAATTATCACGTCGAACAGCTCAAGACTTGGTATCGATGGCTTGAAATATTGTACTCTACCCAAGGAAGGAAATATGTCAAGGATTAATTAAAAGTCTTCGAGCGTGCGATCTTTGTTTATTTGGCAAAAAGGGCTTTCTATTCTCATCTGCAGATAGATTCTGCTATAATTCTCTGAGAAATACTTGAACGATTACTTTTGAAAGTGAGCTTCAGTTTAGTTTTTTGGGGAATTTTTAAACACGCCATGCATCTTCGTAGAGATTTTTCACTACAGTATATATTTCACATTGGCTGTGTTAGAGTCGTTAGACTAATTTTTGTGCTGTTAGATCAAGTTTTTATTGCCACGATGGCACGTGCAAATTCATGCTTTTATTTTTAATGTTTAATATGATTTGATATGTCTGATTTAACTCAAAAGATGCATCATTATGGAAGCGTTATTTGCGGAAATGGTCATTTGTCATCTATTGAATAATTTTAAAATTCGAACATACAGATACTGCTATCAAATTCGATCGGAAATTTTTCAAATGCATATTCTTCATTACGCGATGAGCTCACGTGTCGTGGCACCGTTTTGAACTAAAGCGTAATTTATTTGTGTATAATTATTTGGAAAATCGCGAGGCCAATTTAAGAGCCAAAAATACTGTATACAGTACTGTACAGTATTTTACACCTTAAAAAAAACACGGGCCAGGTTCATGCAATCTTCGGTGTTGCTTTGAAGCTGATATCTGATGGAAAGATTCGTTAAGATAAGACGTGCTTTGTTGATGGATCACTTGCGCCCCAGGCGGCCGAAATGAATGAATGCTGGTCCTGAAAAAAAAACTTGTTACATTTTGATCATTTGCCGCATGACCACACAGCACCAAATATGTTTCAGCTGTTTTTGAGTAGGACTTTACATACTAGGGACATAACTATCGAGAGCAAACCTTGTCGGGGCTTTGGGGCTGACTGCGACCGGTTGTTAAAGTTGCGATTGCTTGTCCTTGAGGGTAGATGACCGGGATCACGTGAGGCCCTTAGAAACTTTCGGTTCATTCGCTGGAAATATCTTTCATTTTTCGGATTTCCGGGGTTTTCTTCCTCACACAAATTCGATCATCGCCTGCCTTGCAATCATCAACTAGTTCCGATTTATTCTCCGGTTATTTCTAGTGCCCTCCTTTTCCTTGGTTCAATGTTCTATCGATAGCGCAAGGCGAATCGCGGTTTGGTTACACTGACGAATCTGTTCACATTTGCTTCTTCGATGAAAACAGTTGAAGAAAAATCTGGGATTATGAAGAGGATGTGAGTCGTTGGCAGTGCCCCAGTGAAACAGCTAGGAAAGATATTCGATTGTTTTTCCTTAATTCCAAGAATACAGGGTATTCGAAAAAATGGGACCGACGTTACCCCCCTGGATTGTTGGAAATACTGTATAATTTTAAAAATTTCAAAATCATTCTTTAAATTACTGTATTTTCGAATACAAGCTCTTATTTCCTGGTTCCGGTTTTATTGCTATTTAAAAGGGGTTGTTTTAAATGAATTGTTCTGGAACAAAATTGGCCGTATGATTTTTTATGACAGATTTTGTGAAGGTTGTCCGAATTCCGAGCAAATTGAAGTGATTCTTGAGCAGCGCTCTGGCAATTACAGTATTTTTATAAAAGCATCTGAGAGTTTTCCTTTGAAAATGTCAAAAATGTTTCGTTTTATCTCCCTGCTTTATCGTATACACGTGTTCATGTTTCTGTTATCCCCGACTTTCTGTTTTAATCAACGTGATCGTCCAACTTCTCTAATAATTCGAATTTCAAGAGACCAGCAAAAAATTCGACTCAGGGAGATTTCAACTTGAAGTTGTTTACATTTAGTTAAGCAAGAATTTTGTTGTGGGAAACGTAGAAGAATTTCAGGAAATCGTAAATGGTGATATTCTGGGACTTAAATTACTTCTTGGATGAGTTTACAGCATGCTGAACTTGGAGACAAGGGTTCATTTGCCCAATTACTCTTTCACTTCCTTTCAAAACACGTCAAGTTCCTTTTTTATTGCTTTTCTCTTTCCTGTGTCAAGAAAATAGTAGCCCAAAGGCATCAGAAAATTCCAGTTAGGGAGGTTTGAGTGGGAAAGCCTTTGAGTTTGGGAAGTTTTTAATGCTTTGTTTCGAAGGGAAGTTAGACGGAGACTAGGAAAAAAAATTCGACTTGGGTAGGTTTGAATTACGGAGCTTCAAGTGTATTGTGAAAAAGGCTCCATTAATACAAAATATCTTCACTTGTTTTGTACTCCATAAAATTTTTCTTTTGGCCTTCATGGACTAAATTCCTTCACGTCCCGGGATTTGTCTGCCCTAATTGGAACCGACAATACGGAGGCACTTCGGAATGGCATCGGGAAAGTGTCGGAAATTCCGGGGCGCTTGACCTGAGCGACTAAAACTGATCTGATCCGGTTGTCCTAATGATCCCGCCGTTAATTCCCACTGTCAATCACGTGCTGCCTGAATCATTCTTTTGCCCGTATTTCTTCCGACGTTTTTCTTGCCTCCTAGAAAACCAGCTGACCGTGACGACTTCGTTCGTCAATTAAACGGGGAAAGAGACGCGACCAAGTGATCCAGCTCCGAGGAATTTCAAACGCGAACGAGGTTTTTTCTCAAGAAAAAAAAAAAAAAAGGTTGGCTCAAGAATGAAGAAAATGTACTTTTTAAAATTTTGTTCAGAGTGAAAAGTTCTGATGCATCATTCGGTCTCTTCTGCGTCGACGTATCAGCGTAAGACAATTCAAAACGATGCAGTTAAGAATTTTAGATCCCAATTGGTTGAAAACTTTCATTTTTTATTCATGTGCGAAATATTTACTGAATTGTACTCGAAAATGAAGTTATTCGTGTGTGAACGCTTTTGAGTTGAGACGCGAGAGAAGTTTCTGCTTAATTTCTTGTTAGAATATATTTTTAAAAATTTCATCCCTGATTTGAAAATTTTTTTGCTCAATGATGGGAAAATTGAGGACATTTTCAGATTAGGCATCGATAGTTCGAAAAGCGCCAAGATCAGAACATATTCGGAGCAAATGCTGTCATATCTGGATGGATAATTGTCGCTGAAAAAGTTTTCCGTCATTTTAAATATAGTAGTGTACGTTATCTGTATTTGGTCAACTTTGACGGTCTTCGAACTAATTCAAGATAGCTAAAGCTAATTTTCTCACTGTGATGGTAGGTATTCCTTAGAATATAGCATAGGGAGCAACAATTGAACCAAACGTGAAGCGCTGAAAAAATATTTACAGGATACTTTAAATTTTGACCCATTCGAAAACACTGCAAACAGACAAAAATAAATCTGACGACAGATGGAACAACACTTTCAATTGAAAAGGAAACGAATAACAGTTGTCCAACTCATTTCCAGTTTTCATTTGAAGCTATCCTTTGAAAGGCCTAGCTTCTGAAGCTGTCATGTATTTTCCAAGATTTGTGCGAAAAGGAGTTTTTCATATTCACGATGAAGAATCTTTCAATGAAAAACATGATTTTAAGCTTACAAATCTTTACTTTTCAGCAAGCTTAGAAAAAAAGTGAAGAGCACAAACGCAAAAACCTCTTGCTAATCGTTCATTAAACTGACTTTATATTTGAAATATTTACGCCTGAAAAGGCCTTTTGGGGTATGCAAATTCATTTGAAAGCAACACTTGGATAAAAGATGCGTGTCGTTAACCTCGATCAAAGCTTCCGCGTGGAATATAGCAGTGAATGGCGGGGATAATTAAGATCATTATGGGTGTGTTGTACACCTTTTTCTTCATTCTCGTCCATTGCTTCGTGTAGGGGTGAATGGTCAAGGAGTGAATGGTAAATCACTGACGTCAGTGAACCTTGTTCAACTTGTGTGCGAGTGACTAGTCGAATCATCCGTTCCTCCCGCGTGGAATGACTTACTTTTCCCATCATAGGGAACTAATTTTCGAGAAAGTTGGGTCAATTCCGAATACCGACGAAAGAGAAAAGGCTCGGAACAAATATCGGAATTCTTATCGGAAGAATAACAGTAATTATAATCGCAATGGCCCCGTTAGCATTGGAATTTCCCGGATGTAATAGTTTCAACAATGCATATGGATATTAGAAAATACTCGTATATCCAGTGAGTTGCTTAGTGCCGAGTTTCTGGTCGATTGGAACCGTTGATTTGGAAATTTTGACGTGAATTTGTCGGTAACGCTTGTTGTTAGAAAGGACATAACATCGGACACGAGGGAATTTTTTTTAATCAGATAGCGAACAGCTTTCCGAAATTGCTTCTTGATCGACTCCCTGACCTGGTACGCATTCAAAGAGAAAGTACTTATTCCCTCCTGTGCTGATTGAAAATCATTCATCATTCTACATACCTTGTCTTGAAAGTGAACCGATTTGTGAGCCTCTACTTTCGAAATGCCGGTGTTTTTCTTATGCATACTTGGGACGAACAAATGAGTGACTTGAGGCGTTGATGAAGGCCAATTTTTCATTTCTCATAAATAATAATTCAAGAGTACAATTGAAGTTTCGCAATTTCTGTTTATGTTGTATCCCAGAATCGTTGTGTCGAAATTCTCCAAACCCTGTATGGGAACATAAAAATAGGCAAACAAAGCTGGTACTGTATCAATTCTTCGAAGATGTTCGTCTATTCCAACAATCAGTTTGGGCGCTTTCTTGTTCTGCGATTGAAGTTTTATGACTGCCAAGAAAGTAACTTTTTTTAGGAATGTGGTTCACAGATGCGGAGATCATGACTCAATTGCTTCATTCCTTTTAAGGCTCTACAAATTAGTTGAGCTGCTTTTAATTGGTATGCATTTTAATTTCATTTCCACGCGTTCAGAGGTCTTGCCGCTCTGTATTTTATGAACAAAAGATGGATAAACCTTTGAAGAATGCTCAGACAATAACTCTGTTAAATATTACTCTGTAAAAATCACGTCCACATTAAGCGAACCAACCAGACCCGAACCTATTAAGCACGAGGCATACAAAACATGCGAACCAGCATTCCTTTTCTGAATAAAAATGGAAAATTTTTTGAAAGATTTTGCTTGATTTCTCCAAGTTTTCACGCTACTTTTTCAACGCCAAGGAGTTGTTTGGTTAGATAAAAGTGCAGACATTTTTCGTAAAAATCTCTCTGCCAGGAATATCAAAATACATTATCGACGAATGAAAGAATGTCGATACATTTCATGACTTCCGAGTTCGAAGACATAGTTTTCCGATATTCTTCGTCCAGGAAATTGTCTCTTGCAGGACTCTCTCTGATTTCCGGAGAAAAACATAAACAGAACATTAACGTACTGATGACAAAATCAGATCTTCGCATGTTTTTCTTGTTTGTTTTGAAAACAAAGAGAAGATTGATATTGAGAGTCGAAGCTGTGTTGTTTACCTGACGAAGAAAAAGTCCACGTAGTGATTAATTTCGCACGACTGGGAGTGAAGCCCCGCCACATCCGCAGCGTCGTTTCGGTCGAGGAATTTCATACTTGCCAATAGAGCTAGAGAGTAAAAAAAAAGGTACGAAATCAGGGATGGATTAACTAAGAAAAAGTAACAGAATGATCAATTGAGTGATAGACAGTAAACATTGGAGGCGAAAGGCGGAGGTGTTGCCCGTCTTGAGAAAGTGCTGAAACCCTGGGTTGTTTGCGCTGGCGCGGCTGGCGATAATTCATCTTCTTGAGTTGATCAACAGCGGTATCGGCGATGTTGACTGCAAAATGAACAATCGGAAGGAAAACCACACAAAAAAACAAAGGAAGAAATACAGCAACTGATTCCAAGACATAGTTGAAGATTATTGTAAATATTTTGGCCGCTGTTTTCTTAGCTAGGCAAATGATGAAACAATGCTACTGGGATTCATGAAATTGAAGGAATAATCGAATGATGGTTGGGAATTTGGTGCGGAAGGTTAAACTGGTTCCAGGAATCCTCTTTCTCATCGCTCGCATTTCTGGAAATCCAAATATTTTTCCGCAAATGTTGAGCCGATCGCGAGAAAATGAAGCTGCTCAAGTCGAAATCACGGGGCTTTTGAATGCAAAACCTTTTATGCTATTTTTCATTATTATTTGTAATTGCCGCTTGATCAAAATAAAGGCCATCTCGGAAACCTGAAAGTTTCAATTTAAAACATTTGTGAATCGAGCTAAATCAGCCGCCGCCATAGTGTATACAGAATACAGATAAATAGCTACGTGATAACGGCATTGATTTACCAAATAAGCCAAGCATGATGTTGTTTCTAAGAGAAAAGAGGATCTAAGTTAACCACAAAATTCCAGCTGTGACTTGTCTTTTCTCGAAGACGTGACTCATTGTGGTTCATGTCTGCTGCCAACCACGAAAGAGGCAGTTCAAGGTTAATACGTGGTACTGTTCAACTGATTTGCAGATATTGTGTGTCTGCTTTGACAGTTGTGCATTTATGGGTTCGAGCGAGTACTTTCATTTCGTGTCCCCTCCCCTAAAAACCTGGTATTTTTAGCCTTTCATTCATGAAAAAGGAAAAAAAAAATCGCTACTTCGAACGCTCCTCGAAGTGCGGGTGTGGTTCATGCTCCCGTAATTATGAAAATAATTTGAAACCATTTTGATTTTCGAGAAACCGTGGTTTGTTATTTATGCTTCGATCTTGTGGTCCTGATTCACATCATTATTACTTGTGGGCTATCTCTACAACAATCTCGTCTAGAATGATTTTCTCTTTTAATAATCTTTTTTTTGGTGGTCCCATAGGGTTCTCTCCCCATGTTATAGGAATTTCTGCAGTGATTTTTTGTGTCCCTTGCATGTCGTCGTGGAGAGAGTCCACCTGTATTAATTTATTTTGTTATTGCCATTATCTTCTCATTCAGGGTCGGTTGTCGTTCAACGATGCCGCGACAGAAACGTTCGAGTACCCCTCTGAGAAGAGCTTGCTTGACGATCACCTGGTTGAGTTGTTGGTGACCACCACGAGGGGTGTTCACGTGAACGGCGGCGATGCGGGGTCGACGATTTCCAGTGCCATGGACGCCCGCGACGGCGGCGATGCCTCCTCGAAGACCAGTCAGAAAACGTTCCCTGGCGCCGTCGCAACGGGCTCGGGACAACTCGGTAAGTCACCTTCTCAGTATTCGCTGATTTACTTTTTTGGGGTAGACATTTCTTTTATCGCTTTTCGGGGATTTATGTATTTCCTTACTAGTACAAACTTGTTTTTTTTTGTTGTTGTTGTAAGCAGAGCTGTATTTTAGTGGGATAGACAATTGTAATAATGTTTGCGGCGGCGCGGAGCTTGATTTGTATCTTCGACTTGGAGTAGATCAAACTTGCTGCACCTAGTGAACAAATCTTCCCTGAGCTTGTGCACTGCACATTTTTGTTCAATATTTATTGAAAAGTGCAGTACATTACAGTTGAAAAAAATTAATTTTTGAATCTCACGAGTTTGATTCGTGCTTACAGTTTTGTAAACCGAGTCAAGAAATTTTTGTGGAAGGGTAAATTTCTTCAGAATCCGGAAGAATATCTGACTTATTACAGTTGGTGAAGGTATTTCGAATTTTTAATCTGCTTCTGTTTTCTTGCAAAATTCTCTCGTAAATCCTTCGTAAATTATGCGTTTAATATAAAACAAAAATAATAACCACGAATAAAAAAAAAAATAAAATAAAAGCCTTGCCGAAACGAATGCAGCATCACAAAAACATTCATCTATGTGCCTACTGATGCTGGTCGTCACATGAACTGAAATTTCTCTGGGGGTCATCATGTGTACGTAGTACTGTATTACCCTATCTGAAGCATGGTTTTTTTATTTCATCCAAAACGTAAAATAGCCGAATGCCCGAATCCTTCATAACAGTCGTCTATTAAGTTCACTACTGTAGTACCTTTGTGTTGCTGTTTGGTGAATTGTTTTCGTGATATACAGTAATGTTTTGTGGTGGATCCTGTTTCTTGTTCCTGATGCTTGGGTTCAGGATTCGATGCAAATTTCGTTCCATATTTTCGCTTCGCATCGCGCGATAATATTATGCGCCGAATTTTGAAAGGGTTTTCGCGATGAGAGTAGTTGTTCGGTGGTGAATACTTTACAGTGCTGTAGTCTCATTTTGAATCTATAAATCGATCGGTCCCAGTATCACGATTGTACTCACCTGAAAAAAAAAATATGTGTGCTGAGATGTTACGCTCCGATCCTGTATATTCGCGGAAGTGAATGAACTTCGGCCTTCCCATACTCCATTTATTTTGCTATTTTTGATGACCCGAAAAAAGGTTTATGCGGTGTTGTACGTATTCTGAAGTCCATTATCTCTTTTATTTTACAAAACATTATTTATTTTTATTTCGAACTCTGCGTTCTATCCAATTGAGTACAGTATAGTGCAGTACATTTACTGCGGAAGACAGACTGACTCACTCTTGCTGAATTACCATGACCGCTTGCTGATACAGTAATTTCACTCAATTCGAACTCAGCTTCTTGGGATCTGCATGTCGATGCAAGTGTTGAATGACATCAGCTACTATAATTTAAGATTTCTTGCAGAACTAACCCGAAGCGAACCAAACGCGATCCCAGAAATGGTTTTTTCGTGGAGGAGAGCGACACCTGGTCTAGTCGGATTAAATCCCTTACGGAAGCTTCCAACGACCGCCAATAGAGTTTATCTATATTCATGAGAAAGGCGTTCTTGGAGTAAACCCATGATAACGTGGAGCCTGAAGTTCTTCTTTCTGAAGTAGATGTCGCACGAAGTTCTCACTGGCCGAGCGGGCGGGAAAGACAAATTTCTTCTGAAAAAATTTTCAAAGGGTGGGGAATGATGCACTTGTTTTGATGTTCGAGGCTTGATGAGAACATTGAGAGGGTGAGAATATTTGAATGTGACATAAAAGTTGAAACCAGGATTGAAGTATCGATGACAAATGTGGTGACCTAGACCCACGCAAATGCAGTAGTTCACCTCTGTATTTCGTGTTGCATGGGTCAAAGGTCGAGTACTGATTTTATATTATTTGAACTTGAAATCAAAAACCGCGTACTCTTTGAAAATTTCCAGGAACATGATCTCGGTTATTTTCTGCATATATCACCTCACTTTTTTTTTGTGCAAGAGCTGTTGATGCTTAGTTGCTCTTTATGAGCAACTAAGCATCAACAGCTCTTGCACAAAAAAAAAGTGAGGTGATATATGCTTTCCACGCATTTTTTGTACTTCGAGTTGTTGAGTCTTCCCTTAGAATATTTGATGGAATGCAGGACTTTCTCTGCGACGAAATTCAGGGGACATCACAAGGCAAAAAAACTCGTTGCATAGAACCTCTATAGCATGCACAGAAACCTGTATGGGGAAAAATCTTTGTATAGAGAACATCGTTGGAGAGAAAGTTCGAGTGATTCATTACATGTATTTATGGAATTAAAAACTACAGTTGGCGAAAAAGCAACAACGAAAACTGTGCAAGCCCCGCTGAAACTTAGAATTTTGGGGCAAAGATGCGTTTAATACACACGTTAAATAACACATTGATCGCATTTGACGCGTATGCATTTAAAGGGTGCGAAGATTACATGGAATTTAATAAGATTCATGTAATACTGAAAATAATTGGTCAAAATAACAGTCACCCGAAAAAAAAGATCTGCTGGGTACTTTTCCCCAGGCAGACAATTTTTGCCCTACCTATTTTCCCATGCCTGGAATCACTGTATTTCCTTCCCATCGATCCCGAGTATAAACCTCACATTACTTTTCACTGCGGCCCATCCTCGATTTTCTCTATTGCAGTCTTTTCCCATTTCAGTGGTTCAGTGCATATAAAATAGGTGACCTACATTTGGTTTAATGCTTGAACAGGAGAAAATCACCCTAAGTACCTCTATGTTTACCGTTTTAGCGGTTCAGGTCAGGGTTGCTATCGGTTTCGTAGCGGATCCAACTCGCTCGTGTTTCCGCCGCGTTGCAGAATGTCTCGATCAACCAGCGTAATTGCACTGAGTTTATTGGCTCATTGACGCAAGGTGCGATGCAGAAAAAGGAAAAAAAGGGAAGCCTTTTTTGAAGGAATCTAAGAATAAAAACAAAAAATGGAAACGGAAGTCCGTTGCCGCGATTCGCCGAAAAAGCCCCCGTGTGAAAAAGCAACTCACTTGCTGACGCTGCGCTTCGTGCGTTCACTTGTCGCCCGGGCACCTTCGCGGAAAGTTCGGCTTTGCTTCCTTACGTTTCCGCTTTCGCTCTGTGTTGATTACAATAATCTGTGATGCTTTTTTCTCTCTTTTTGTTAGAGCGTAATAGCGTGATTTTGTTGCAATTTTTTGATGCTCGGGGATAAGGAAGCTGAGCCTTTCTATTTCTCCTCGTTGCGCTGTGGGGCGTTCATGATTTGCTTCGTGAAGATTTCGATCCTGCTCGAAAGATTTAATAATGAAAAAAAAAAAAACCACGGGAAAATAATCACTTTTCGCAGGATTGTTTGATATCTGAAGAAGAAGAACATGTAAAGCGTATATAAATCTTTCTCTTTACCGTCCGATCAACAATTTCAGAAAATCAAGCAAAAATTGTCGACAATCAGAAAGAAATTTCCGAAGTATTAGAAAACGAAAAATTCCTGAAAAATGAATATGAATATTGGAAAAGTGATGCTTCATTGGGTGCAAGTAATTTAAAAGTGCGCGCAATGTCGGACAATCGTCCGGCGAGCTCGTTCAACTCTTGGGGAAAAAATTACATCGCAAATTTGTTTCTTCAAAGTACGGTTATTCAACGTTTTCAATCCGAAGTGGATCAAGTCGCGGGGATTAAGCTACAAGTCACATTGAATTTCCTAACTGGCGAGGCTAATTAGAAATTATGCACGTTTTCGCGCTTCGTATGCATTGCGAATTTGCCTCGAACTGGTCACCGGAGTTTTATTTTTTATTCATTTCAAAAATGAAACCGCGGAATAATTTGAAACAGTTCGAGTTATCGGACGAAAATGCCTTTTAAGACTTTCCAATGCCACGGCTCTCGACCTTTGACTGTTGAATGCGGTTTGGGAGGCTAATTTAACTTTGGACGCTTCACGTCGACCGAAATTGCATCGTTTTACTGACACATGTAACGTAACAAATCGCAGGCGATTTTTTACATCGCCGGAGCGGAGATAATTCAAAACTTCCCCTCATGACGAAAATTGGCCTTCGCGTAATGACTGATGTATGCTTGAATCATTTCTTGTTTTGGTTACTTTTATTTCTTCCATCTCATTTCTTTATTATTATTTCGGATTCGCTAAAGAAGGTTCGCTGAGCTGTCGAGGATACTTAGTTTTCGACTGCAGCTCATTATCTAGCATTAAAGTCCGGGGCGGCGGTCGTTTGCATTCATTCGTGTGTAGCGGGAAGATAAAAAAAAATAATCACAATTTTGAGGTACAGTATTGAGATTTGAGGTCGTGTTTCCAGGCTGACCAAGCGTTTCATTCATGGTGCAACACACTTGATTTTTGATGAAATCAAAAAATATAATGTGAAGGCAGCGTTTTAAAATATTGTTGACGGAGGGCATTTTGAAGAACCTGTATTTGTTCTAATTACTGTGCAAGCATTCTGCATCGTGCGGATTCCAGCTAAGAATCTTCTGTGAAGCCGAAATTCTTTGGAGACTCCTGAAAAAAAGGTTTTTGAATCAGTTCAACGTTATTTCAGTGTTGTTAAACCCTCCCGACGCGAAAGAGACGTCAATACAGAACACTTTCAGGAACAAATTAATTACCGAATACGTATAGTCGATTTGATTGAGTAGAAAGACAAATTATTTCACAAGAAAGTGTTGACATCATAACCAAACTCAAATAAAAAATATGGAAAGGAAAGAATCCGAGATGAGTGAATGAACTTCTGGTCGAGGATCGCTTCCCACCACACGTCCGAATATTCTTATCGAATCGTGTAAAAATGTAAGCTTTTGTGAGTCCGGTTTGTATACGCTATTGAGACACAAACACAAAGATGACCTAATTTACTTCACGGGGAAATTTTCTTAGTATAATATGCATATCCCAGTGTTATTTTTATTGGTCTCAAGAAAAATAAGAATTTTATTTTCTATCACACTTGATTTTCATTTTATTTTTCCTACTTTTTTAATACACCGTCAACCTATTCAAATCGTCGCAAACCTCACAAATGAACGGTGGCGGCTTATCGAGGTTTGACTACGGATACTCGTATGTATTTTTTTTCGTGGTTGGCCTCAAAGGGAACTGTATGATTGAAATCCACCTCAAAGTTGAATCCGTACTTTATATGTGAGTAAACGTGTAAAAGCCCATCCGTGGAAAGAAAGAAAACGTTTCCTCGCAGAACGTGACACCCCGCCTGAGCACTGATCGGTTTCTCACGCGATTTCCCTGAGAAGCCCGTGGTTCGGCATCAAGTTCTCTGGCGTGGGAAACCATCCGCGTGTCTTTCTGGTCATCAAACAGGTGCGGGTTTCTTAATTCCCCCTCTGCACCAGCTTTATGTTTCCCTGCTCAAGGTTGTTCCTCTGGCAATTCCTTACCTGGAATACCAAAAAAATTGAGAAGGTATATGTGGTGTGCCTGATCCAGACGCGAGGATTTTTGCGTTGGACTGGTTGAAGACGAGCTTCGCGTGCTTTTCTTGGTCCGACATTTTGGAGTATGTGTGTGTGTGCGTGTGTGTGTGTGTGTCTTCCTCCAGCTTTTGTGTTGGGAATGGATGTTTCAATCTGGAGTCACGATGGAACAGGAAAAAAAAACGAAGAAGAAAACGTGATGAGTTTTTGAGGCCTGGGTGCTTGGCAGGTGTGTCTCATGCACCTGTCTCCGTCGTACTTTTGAATTTGGAATGTGGGTTATCAACGCGTCTTCATTTTTGCTCCGCGTTTTTGTTCTTAGTGTACTTTTCGAAATGTTTCCTCTGGACTTGTTCCATATATTTTTTTTCTCTAACGACAATCTCTCTCTGAATTACATGCATTTCGAGTGTCAGGTACTTCTTTTAAGCAGCACGAATTGAATGTCCGTTCTGATCTCTCTGAGTCGGAAGAAAAAACGAAGGAGTTAATTTCCGCGTGGAGTCGGATTTTTCAGTTAAAAATTGCATAATTCCAAGCAAAGAATTTGCATTTGCGGGATCGAACAATTTCTAAAAATTGTGGAGATTTTATTTTTTTTTTTTGCTGTGCTTTTGTTCTCTCCTTACACACTTTATTCCATGCGTGTATTCACTGTATTTTAAAATTCTCTACGATGGCAAAGTTATGCCAATTGTCTTCTAAAAATCCGAGTACACCTCCAATTTTAGCTTTTAGAATTTACGAAGTCTTATTACGAGGGAAGAAATTAGGATTTGGAATTTGAAGCGAGAAGAATATGAAAGTCTGCGTGAGATGATCCCTTCAATAATTCATTTTTTCGAGAGAGAGAGCTAGAAAAATAACTGAGAAACATTTTCATCCAGTTGGTCTATGATTTTTTATGCAATTATTTTGGAAGGCAATCGAGCACCCGTCACGCTCACGTAAATCAACTGTATTCATAAATTTCTTTCCAAAATTTCTTGTCGAAGTTCGGTGGTTCCTCATGCTTTACACTGGTCTGGAAATTGTGCAATTGCTCTCATCGTGGAACAACGGGGGTCTAATTTCGCGTGGGGTCTGATTTTTGGTTTCTCCTTTTTGGGTTGTAATTTGTTGCACAACCGAGAGTGCGAAGTATATATACATACCGTAAATATATTTTTTTAATTTTATTTCTTGTTACTCATTCTTGTCGGAGGGGGATTCGTGATGCATAGTTAATTTGAGTTTGCCCACGCGTGCGAGAGAGTCACGATTAGGATTAGATGGCTTGTTCTTCGCATGCGTGACCAATGCTGCCAACTTTTGACCCGTGGATCCAGAAAGAATGGGTTTATGTAATACTGTACAGTATTTCCATTCGTGCTAAGAGTGTTCCTCAGATGTCCCGTTACGCAGCGTAGTTTCGTTTTACTGCACTCGCTTTCTCATTGCTTTCAGGACGAACGGCTTATTTCGAAAATCCGTTGATCCTTCGTTGTTTTTTTCTGTTGTAGGCGAGGTTGTCGAGTCGCGTAAGTGCCTCATGCCATGGGGATTTTTCTGGGTTCAAAGGTCGAAGGTGTCTGAAAGACTTTTGTTCGACAGGCGGAAGGAAGGAAGGTTAAACTGACTAGTTTCTTTCGTGTTTCCGAAACCACACCGAGTTACCAAGGACAATGAAACATTGTCTGGTGGAGGTGATGCGATCCTCAAATTCTTTCTCCATGTAATGCTATTGCGACTTTGTCCCCATTTTTTTTTCTGTGTTCAATATAGAATAAATCTGAAATTTCAAAGCCTGTGTTCAAAGCGATAACAGGCACCACCCTGATTTTGTGCAAGCAGTTGAGAAAGAAACATGTTCAGTACATGTCGTTTGTCACAGAACCGCGTGAAAGCGAATTATTATTTGTTGTGCCTAGAATGAGAGGCTACACACAATTGTAAGCTAACAGTCGAATAACTCCGAATTTAATGGTTGGGTGCCCCAGCTAGGTCACTG
>CAJPEX010004510.1:0-21296 GCA_905338405.1 Notodromas monacha | reverse complement strand
TTTACTTTTCCTTGTGGGAAATCACTCGACGCGGATTTCCGAGGAAAATTAGCCAAGCATACGACGAGCGAATCACCATTCGTGTTAGTAATTTCGGGCTTTTCTTGGCTATATGTGCATGTGTTTTTGTTTTTCCGTGGCAACTCAGTTTTCCGCATTTCCAGTCACCTAATGACTGACCAGTTGCATCAACTCTTTGCCACATTCGCCTCTCCCGAGAAGTGAAATGATTCACAACATACACACACAGAAAAATTCGGCAGAATTCAGAGTCTAAATTCATGTAGAAATACGACGTGACAAGCTTATTTTCATAGGAATTGCAGGTTGTTTTTTCTTATTTTTTCGTTGCAACACGAAGTTGAACATCTGAAATAAAGTACGGATTCATCATCATATTCTTTTCGATAAATCATTACCGAGCCCGTTCCTTTACTAAATTTACACTCATAACTTCCCTGAATTCGAATACCTTTCTGTTATACCTTGTCGGTAATCCATCCGAATAAGAGGCATTTGTTTAAACAATGGCCTTCTCATAAGGTCTATCTTTCCACATTTTCTTCTGTTTTCACACGTTTTGGCCCAGAATTGAGTAAGGTGGCCGAATTCAAACTTCAGCTTCAGATTATGAAGAATTACAAAATCTAAAACACGACTTTACCGGAAATTTCTGCGTCAACTTAAAATATTACAGAGACGGATCTTCAACCCGAAGTCTTCAAAGATTCTGAATTCCACTACAGTGGCATCGTAGATAATCGACGTCATGAACAACGACAATTTTCCCACACTGGACTCCGGCTGCCACCGATCTTTGCTTCTTACAGTGGACCCTGATTTTCAATAATAGCCTGCATAAGGCGTTATTTCCTTCAAGAAAATCAAGGTGATTTGTGGGAAATGTGACAGGTAAAGTACTTCATCAACTGGGTAAAAATCGGTTCTGATAATCTTGATTGCGTTGAGCAACACTGACTCGTTATATTTCAATCTCAAGTTCAACACATATTCATTTAATGATTTTTCCTAGAGGTCATGAATGAAATTTTTCAGGGACCTGAAATGGATAATGTTATGCAATTCAATTATAATTCTTCCAGATGATACTTATCATCCATTAAATACGGGATAGGCTTACATCATTTAAAAAATAACAAAAGTTTTAGATATTGGACTAATTAGCGGACCGGGTGAAGTCCATTACCCGAGACATCACTATATACTGTACATGGAGCATTCGAAGAAGTGCGCACATGTAAGAATATAAAACGGGATTTTTTTCAAAATTGTCCAACGACCTAACCTGATCAACATAACCTTCCATCGGGCGCATAAAATCCGGGTATATAAAAGAAGACTCGCATGTCCACTGCTCTCATTTACGAGTTCTTCGGATAAAACGCAAGTATTCAACAGTTGTCGTCGTTGACAGGAGCAGCAACGGGAGATCAGTAATAAGCGGGGCAACACCAAAAATAATAATAAAAACAGGATGAATAAAACAATAAGCCCGTGCGTCGTTTCCTTTTTTCCCTTCCAGGGTATTATTTTTTTTTACGAGACATGCATGCGAAGCAAACGCGGAATCGAACAGCGAGGCAGCATTAACGGCACCGAATCGGAGATGAACTCGGGACGAATCTCCTGTGACCCACAAGTCCGCTAAGCCAGTCAAGACAGGTCGTTAACTCGTCATTAATCAGAAAAAAATCGAACCAAGGCAACGGCTTTAATTGAAGGTTATTGCGCTCCATGTCGGTCGCCGGGGTTTTCTTCACATCAGGCAAAGGCTTCGCAGAAGGGGTGGGGGGGAGGTATGAGAGGGACATAGGAGAAAAATAATAAAATAAAATACGCATAAATACATGGGACTTCGACTCACAGTCGGGACATCAACTAAGGATGCCGACACGATCTGCGCCGAGGACATCGACGTCATGGCCTGTAGCGCCTTTTCCTTCAGACCAGAATCGGTTTCTCGCGTCGGCTGCCGAATTCAATCGGAATGACCAACTCATCACATTCCTTGCTTCACACGAACAAGTTTTGAAGTATATCAACGGTTTAATTTCACATTCTTTCAATGGACTTCGGCTGAATTAAGCTGTTGTGTAAAAGTCTACGGCATAATTGATTTACGGTTAGTTTAAAACTTCTGGGAATATTAGAAATTCCTGCGTTCAAATTTGTTCACGCCGAAACAGACCCGGACGCAGGGGAAACCCTAATTTGGCAAAACTTTAATTCGGAAGAACATCCGACCAAATTTTAAGCTTTAAACTGAGATCCATGGCTGCAGGCTGTAACACCCCCTTTGCCCCAACGCAGGAGACGATCTCCTGCTATACCGATATTTTTCCGCAGCGGTTCCCTGGAAAAAAAGGGGGCTTCCTTTTTTCCGACTTCCTAAGCATGTGAAAGATCTTTTTTTGATGTATGTATTTTTTTCTTCCTCTTTGAGAAAATACATCCGTAACCATTTCGAGGAGCATAAAACGATAACGGCGAGACAAAAGCAGAACTCACGTTGACTTTCAGCTTCGCCTGAATCTCCCGCAACTTCCGCCGCGCCAAGACCTGAATGTGGCTCGACACCTGCTTCCTTGTCCGCGTCTTTCCAGTACGTAGCTTGATGTAACGTGCTATCAGCTCGTTTCGACCTGCAAAAAACGAATTCAGAAAAAAAATTCAGCAAAAAAATCAACCGACAACGAAACGCGGAGTTACTGTGAACAATTAAGGGTACATTTCGACGAGACATTTTATCAGGCATGAAGCGTGGAGTAAAAATTTTACGGACAAGCAAGGCTTGAAGGTTTCCTCTCCTCATCTTCTGATTGCAATAACATCGCGTTGATTTCTAACGTCGCCTGTTTGTCCTGAGAGATTATACTGTAATTGAATCGCCTTAATTATTTTTTTTCAGAGACTTACACTCGTCTTTTATTTCATCTTTTCAAGTACATCATTTGTAAGTCGTCACTACTTCAGTTCCCAATAAAGAAGGTCCGCTTCGGATCCTTGAAATATTTTCGGGCGGACTCCTTCAAAATTCACAATCGATTCGCTCTTGCTAGGCACAAGGCTTTTCCGTTCGTTAAGAGTCTTTTAAAAGGATGATTCTGCTGATGATGGCTTTATAAAACTGTATTTTCGTCCATCCAAGATGACATTAACGAAAGCCTAGAGATTTGAAGGTGCTTTTCATCATGGTGCGGAAATAATCATTAAATAGTTCCGAGCTATGAAAATAAGTAAAAAAATATTCTCAAAGACAGTGTCCAACATCTGAAGATCATATTTTCAATGAAAACGTGTTTCGATCTTCGCAATTTTCTCTCGGTAATGCTAGATGTGAGGGTTGTTCATAAAATTCTTGATTGACGAGCAAGGAGTAAATCAAGTCTCGACTGTCTTCAAATGTAGCCCCAAGCGAATGAAAACATGCTCGATTGTGCGGTGGTTATTGATCGCACAGGGGTTTAAATGATTGTGATTCAGAGACTTTTGAATCATCGTAACTTTTCTTTTCAAGGAAAAATACGGTAAATACATATCTTCACGCCATACCCTCATAAACGTGTCTGATGAGCGAGTCAATTCAAAAAGAGCTACAGTACAGGCAACAAACGAGTTGCATCACGTTTGATTCACGCGGAGGGAAAACCCGAATAGTTTTACACGAACGAGAAAGATTTCCATCACATGCGGGATTTCATATTTTCAAGATAAGATCAGAGATACACTGGGGAACGCAAACGACGGGAAAATCTACATTAAACGATTTACAGGGAACCATCCTGTGATATTCCAGATTCTCGGATTTACCCACCGTAAATTTTATTTATTCATTTTTTTTTGTTCCATCTCGACTCTTCGAGCGTGAAATAAGTCACTAGTGTACATTAAACGATTTACAGGGAACCATCCTGTGATATTCCAGATTCTCGGATTTACCCACCGTAAATTTTATTTATTCATTTTTTTTGTTCCATCTCGACTCTTCGAGCGTGAAATAAGTCACTAGTGTCGATAATAAAACACACCGATAAACTCGGCATTTCCCACCAGAGAGGGACGAGATTCAATGACACGGCTCAGTGTCGAATCTGACACGCGAATCCCTTTCCGCCCTGATGATTTCCAACTTCCTAATTCGCGTCACCGATTAAAAATCAATTTTGACGCGATCGTCATCGCGGATGAGAGAAAGCCTAGTTTTTAAATCGCTTTCGAGAACAATAAAAAAAAAGAAACAAGAAAAAAAATCGGCGGAAATGTGTTTACTCGCACTGATCAAGTTCCCTTGTCTCTCCTTTGTCGGAGGCACGGGAAGGAGGAAATCCGGAAGAGGTGGCATGGTAAATTTTATGCAGCGCATTTACAATCAAATATTTGCCTGCGAAGTTCTTGCTCGCATTTGTTGTTTTTGAAAAGAAAAAAAAGTTACTGCATTACTAATCAAATCTGCATGAATGGAGGTCGTTTTGTGAAGTGTGCGAAAAATTACTGAATTCATTTCCCAACCATGAGAGTGACTCATTGCGGAGCGATGCGAAACTTGAACAAAGTGAAAAGGGTTCTGAGTCAGATTTCCAGAGAAATCCCAAATTTTTTTCCCACGTAAAAGCAGGTCGCGGTTGCGGATGAAGGCTTACAGTGCAGCAGAAAATAAATATTTCAAACAAACGAACCGAAGTCCGCAGCTTGCCGAGGAACACTTTCCGAGGCTCAAGCGAATATAGCATCGTAATGGACAAAAAATAAAATTTACATTTGCACTAGTGCAACGTAAAACGCATAACAGTACGCCGATTTCCAAACCACGGTCTCCACGACAATTCAAGCTTTTCCGCTGACGGAAATTACAATGGAACATTCAGTCAGCATCGTATTATGTCGAATTTTACGCCTGGCATTGAACTCACATGACCAGCATGGAGGAATTAAAACAATAATTCATCGAAATTAGGTAGCCATTTTTCGATGACACTTCGCGTGTCAGTGGCCACCTTTCGATTTCAGGAGGATAGCAGATGTTTCAACAAGGATTATTCTGGCTTCACGCGCATTTCAATGATTCGCAGCCGAACGAAATTATTTATATTTTTAGTGTTCTTCCGGAAAACCCCTTAAAATTTTTCAGTGATTTTTATTGACAGCCGAATTTGAAATTAAATCTTATTACGATTGAGTGAAACTGATGGCGTCAGAAGCAAAGATCAACCAGAAAAGCCTCTTCATTCGAAGGGTTTCCTTCTATGAAAATTTATTTCAGTCAAAGGCACATTGTCGGATAGCTTTTGATTTTAAAATTCGATTGTAAAATACGCGATCCAGAATACCACATTTACGAGTAATTGAACACCAGACGAAACTTATATTGGTGAACAATTGGCTCTAGAAAACAGTGTACGAAGCACTGCTGAAATCATCTCATATTTGATGGCATTTTAGATTTTCAGTTGAAGATTAAATTATCATTCTTGACCATTACAGTGCTAAATAAGAACTGAGCTCAAAATTCAAATCGCACATTTCCTCAAATTTGTTTCAAGTTCTCTGCACAAGAGTTATAAGTTTGACTTCCACTGGAATGCGCTCGAAAAGGCCGTGGTTCGTAAGTAGAACATGATTTCAATCATGCGTCTCATATTTGATTATATTTTAGATTTTCAGGTGAAGATTAAATTATCATTTTTGACCATTACAATTTTCACAAAAAAACTGAGCTTTAAATTCCAATTGCACATATCCTCAAAATTTTCTCGAAGTTCTCTGCAATAGAGTTAGAATTCTGACTTTGACTGGAATGCATTCGAAAGACCGTGCTTCGTGAGTAGAGCATGATTTCAATAATGCGTCTCATATTTAATGATACAGTATTGAGATTTTCAGGCGAATATTAAAAGATCCTTTTGACCACTACAATCCGTTAAATCAAAAGTTCCAATTCCAATATCGCATATTTCCTCAACTGCTTTTTCAAGTGCTCGCTACGAAGGTTACAATTCTGCTTTCTCCTGGAACGCGTTCGTCAAGACAAGAGGTTCGTGAGTGGAGCATGATTACGATCCGCGCAATCATTCAGAAGACATCGAATGCATTGAAAATACGTCTCAAGTATCACAAGCAAAAATAAAAAAATAAAAAATTTGCGCTCAAGTTTCAGGGACAAAAGAACGAAGGTGCGCCTCATCGCCGACGGGAGTCTTACGTTCGTACGATTACGGGCAAGTCAAGTCGAGGCAGAAAGGAAGGAAGGAAAAACGCGACAACGGGGCTGAAATATGTGTGCTTGCGCGTGGGGGGCGATCTGAAGCACACACAGGTCTTCGATCGCCAATATTGACCAAGGCCATCCACCCCGGTCAAGACACTGTCCGATCCCTTCGGCGCCTTCTCAATTTGATCAACCTTGTCGAGAGCAAGGTTTGATGATCCCGTGGATTGGTCGTCACGGTTTTCGTTGTCACAGGCCAGCCAAAAGAGGAACATTGCCCCGTGTCAAATAAAAGACTGCGACTCAAATTTGTGAACGAAACTAGCTTCAAGGTAAGTTGGAAGAGAGAAAGGGAGAGCGAAACCCGTCCAAAGCTTGCTTGCTTCGATAACCGCAGAGAATTCAAACCCAACACAGAAAAATACACGTCGGGAAATGAGTTGATCCGCGTTTGATTCAGATCAGAAAATCAACACTGAATATTCCGCGCCGCGAAAACCTTTAATTCGACGATGGCTCGTTTTTTTTTAAACGAATAAAAGTGAAGGTAACAATTTTTTGGATCTGATTTAATAACCTCTCGAACAATGAGACATCAATGTCCCCTCCAAGCTTATATTAATGAATTCTTCGTAACGACTGCGTACGGTTCATTCAGCCCCATCAATCAAATTCAGTATCTTCATTCCGGACCATCGGGAGTCATTTGAAGAATAAATTTCTGGTTTTAGTGTTCTCAATTTAAACGGAAATTAATTCGCACATGGGTGATGGGTTATAATTGCAATAAACAGAATACACATTCCGCCTGGCATTCAGGCCAGGCGGAAATCCGATCAACCCCCGAGTGTATGAATAAATTACTCGAAGATCAGGCAGAAATTTATGGAACATGCATGAACCGACCACCTGTTTTCATACGCTTGTTTTTTTTTTTTTATTCTAAGGCAAATTCGGGAGCAGACTTGCTATTCCATTCCGGAAATTCGAGGAATCTTTTCTGCACATGAACTGCGAAATGATTTTCGATATTCTCACAGCTAACGAACGTTCAAGAACATATTCCAAAGTCTTAAGACCAGCTGGATAATTACCTTCTACTTTCTACAGCTGGATTTTACATTTTCAGGTAAAACATAAAAACTCAAAAACACTGCAATTCAAACGCTCTGAAATTGCCATAAACACACGATAGAAGGCGACGATCAGAACCTGTTCAGCCTCTGAATCTGCGACGCAATCAGTTGAACATAAAACCGCAGGATATTGACACTCGGCAAAAAAACCCGTTTTTAGCAAAATATTCTTCATGAGATTCTGGTCTATCTCGTGGAAAATATTCTGTTCTTTAGTAAATGGTCAAATCATTCAAGATCGAAATGTAACGGTTTTCATTTCGAAAAAAATGTGCGAGAAGAACGTCACGAAGCAGAACAAAAATCAAATCCTTTCAGCCCAGCACACTTCCAAACACAACGTTCAAACATTTCTTGGACTCGAAATGTTTAGTAAGGGGCTGAGTTTTAATAACTGAAATGTGATCGAAACTTTGAAAGAAACAAAAACCTAAATAGATATTTATTTTGAAATAATAAACTGAATTCACCATTTTCATCCTCAGATTGCCGTTATTCCTCGCAATGAAACAATTCTAACGCGCTCCCAGAAAATGCAGTAATAATGCATTACTCATGCAATGAAACTCTTCAGAAACTATTCAGATGTGGAACAGGCAAATACTGTTCGGCTATACGGAAATTCTAAAGGGGATTTCCGGCCCTGTCCCGGGCTGATTGTTGTGTTATACAGTATTCCTAGATCTAGCTCAAAGATCATCTTATATTGAGGCGACATTTTCCCCTATAAATACGGTACTTGCTTTGAAAGAATGCAGGCAACAATTTAATGAACATACAGAAATTTAATCTCAGCAAAAATCGAATTCAGGGCGCGGTAGCTTGTTTAGAGGCATCCGTGTGCCGAACAAGAGAAAGAAATTGCCGAAATATCTGCCCCCGTCTATTTCAACAACTAATTCACCAAGGAGGACAAAACAGAAACATATGTACACCGATTCACTAAAATATTTCGCAAATTATTAATTTAATACTATGTGTCAACGATACCAAAAGCTCTCCTGTACCAGGAGCCAAAGCATGCAAACAAAGCCTCGGATCCCAACGAGTCTTCGCCTTTCGGATCGGACTTCTTCGCGCCATCAGTAATTGCCAGGACCGTGAACCGACGTGGGCACGGCCTCGCAGGTGGTACACGAAAAAAAAAAAAAAACAAGAGAAGGAAAATGAGCTCAAGTCACGTGAAATCCCGTCGGCACACCCAAGGTCGGACTTTACGCCGCGAGATCTCGACATAAAATTGGCGTAAAATTAGTACCAAAGTGCGGATGAAAAGCTCCGCCGAGTCAGGGACAGGTACTGATGAGAAGGGAAAGCACGGGGAATAATTTGCCGAAAGTTGAACGAAGCCTTGCCAACCGGTTTTTTTTTTCCTTGTTTTTGCTCTTATTGTATGCACATCTAGCAAAAATCAACAACTTCGACGAACAATCGCGGAAGGCATGATCCATCTTCTTGGTCGTCGAAATTCAGAAAAACAGGTAACCTCATCCCGACATCAGCAAACAAAGTACTCATAAAATAAGAACCTCAAGGACTCAGAATAAAATTACTGTATTTTCTATCAATTTTTCGAGGTACCCCGCGATGATCAAAGTCAAAAATTTCCGTCTTAATCAACCTTCATTCTTAATTCGCGGTGAAGTTTCATTTACCTTGATTACGCATAGAAATTTTGAAACGAAACACACAAGGCAGTTGAAGGAGAGGTTTCGTGGGCCACTCGAAACAAAGAAATATCGAACCGCGAGGATTTTTTCGCACTGCAAGAAGAACCAAAGAAATTTTATAACCGCGGATACCTCAACATTTCGTGACTTGAATAATATACCAGGTGTGCGACGCATCATCGACGATTCATGATTCTGGACAACATGAATTAAGCGAATACAGTAAAATTACTGAAACTTTTGCAATGAGACGAAGAAATATCGAAGTTGATTTAACTACAGTATCTTCCGGACTGTGGCCACTTGCATGGCTTTAATTGCAGTGGCATGACTAGCATGCGAATTTCAAATAAAATTGGCACTGAAAAAGGAAAGGGAAAGCAAGAAAGCTCTCCGCTAAAATTTACATGCATGAAAAATCCTTCGTCCTTCAGCAAGTACCGCGAGCTTCGGAACGATACGTTTCAGGATTGCTAACGAGAACAATGCTATCTTCATCAGATAATTAGGCATGAAGATACAGTATTTGAACGTCAACCTAAACATTCTAGACAGTACTGTAATTTGCAAATGAAACCCACCCAAGAAGATAAAAAAGTTTCCAAGTGCAATATTCGTTCTGCGGCACTTTTACCCCCTCCTCGGATCGTTACCCGTAGATTACCGTGGTAGAACACCCATCAGTGTCTTTTCTTAAACTTCGGAATATCACGAACTAGAATAGTACCGTTTCGTCAACAACCGGAAGTATCAACAACTCTTGCTTCATAGTTCTATTCACGTCGATATCAATGCTTCGCCTGTACCCTCGCCCCCAAAACGGGCCCCATGCATCTACGGAATCCAAGGAACAAAACGGTGAAAACCAAGGCAATTTTCGATCCGAAGTCACGATCGCTCAAACAACGATAAAGAGCTCCTCGTGGATGGAAAATAAAACATCATGATTATCAGCATGACGAATTAAAAATAAATAAAACCAGCAGCAGAGAAATAAGGGAAGAGATGGGGGGGGGGGGGGGGGGTGAGGGTTTCGGACGTGACTTCGACAGACGACACCGACGTTGCTCGCTAAGCCCGGGAATTCCCCCCTTGCTTGCCTCCCGCCGAGATTTCCATCGCTTTCACGCATCGGTCCGTGCGCGTGCAGGAAGAAATCTCGCTGCTTTTTCTCGCGCTTCTTCCATTTCTTCTCCTCTTTCGCTTCTCCGACGCGTTCATAACTCACGGCATCAAAAGCCATTTATCGGCGCCGAGTGCAGACAAGACCAGGGTGTTCAACCTTTAGACACACGTCTTCTTCCATGCGCAATACGAAACAGTAATTTATTTAGAAGAGCAGCGTTTCTCCAGGTCATATCACGATGAGCTTATTTTTCCCCCGAGTAAGATGATAATTTTTTTTACAGCGTCCGCGAGAATTGCACTGCGGGCAACTTGGCGACACCGATTTGAGTTCGAGGGCCAGATTGGAAAATACGCTTCATTACCCGAAGACAGATACGAAATATTTTATCCACAATTACTTCCGGCTGTCAGATTTGAAAATGCTTCAGTTTTATTTTTTTAGTTTGTCGTCACACGTGCGAGGGAACAAGTCAATTTTAATCGTGACTGCGCGCGTCACCTGGCGTAGGAAAAAGGCATACAGTTAATATTATGCGATTGAAACAGCAATCAGGCGATTTACCAATATTCATTGCAACATTTTAAAAATATTGGAAGCTAGCAGAATAATCATCACGAACTATTACTGGACAGCTATAAACCAGGGTAAAAACCTATAAACCTTCGTCGCACAGGAAGGAAAAAACGTAATCTATAATTCTATACTCGTATGTTCTGGTATATTTAGGTAAATCATGAGTATCCTATTTAAATCTCGGTGCAATTTACTCAGAAATTGAATGCGTCGTAAGTAGTTCTTGTTCAACCATAAAAGGCACCTTGATAATTCTGCAGAGGGCCGAAAATTCGGTCCGTTTTCAGAAATAACAGGAACGAATCTGCTCTGAGCTGATAGGCGACTACTATTCACGTCCTGAAGAGTTAAGTTTGAAAAAATAAAAAATTCATTAAATAAGGAGTGAAACTGTCAACATTCTCCAGCGCTTCATCCATGACATGCTGAGAAGTAGGGACTACGTTCAAGGCAAATCATTCTAGCCATAATTCAACCCATTTGCCAAAGAAGTCGATCTTTTAATTTTTCATTTTCATCCAACATCGAATTCCCATAACGTGCTTGCAATGTCGCGGATGTCAGTAGAACATTTCAATCGAATAGGAAATTGAGATGCGTGATCATCGGAGAAGAAATCTGCTTCAAAAATACATAGATACAGGTTAGGCTGAATAAATGCACAAGTTTACGAGAACAGCGGATATCGCACCTCCGCGTCACAACGGCAACAAAAAGGAACCCCTTGGACAAATTTGAGTCACATTTTCGTGACAAGTAACGAGCATAGGCAAACTCATCCCGAATAAGTTGTCCTCGAAGCTGATTTACTCGCGCTTTTGGCGAATTAATACCTCATTATTTTCCCGAGAAATACTGTATCTTCATAATGTCATCCTCGACCAGGAGGTTGAACACCCCTGGCCAAGGCCCTCCTCCAGTACCTAAAAGCGGCCCTTCAGCAAGAGAAAGAGAGACGGAGCAGGAGCACGAAAAAGTTGATCAAGAAAAGAAGCCAAGGGAGAGGGGGGGGGGGGAAGAAGTCGCTGCACGGAACGAAGAGGCTCAGGCAAATCGTAAATCCTCACCCCGACAGTAAGCTCATTTTTATCCGGTGTAGCAGTCAGGGACAATCGCCAGTCGCAACTAATGAGGGCAAATTCAGTGTTGGTAGAAAATCTCGGCCCAAAGTTCATTTTCTACCCATTATTCAAAGGCTGGAATCAATCAACGTGTGAGACTGTTCCTCATCGAAAGCTTAAGCGGATCAAAATGGAGTGGGAGGGTCAGCAATTTTTCATGTTTTCAGTACCCACAATTGCGATGCACATTGAATACGAGCACAAGTTCTAAATTAAATTAGGAATGAATTTTGTAACCTAGCCAGCGACAAACGAATTTTCGTAATTGCGAATACAGTATCGCCATTCGACAGGAAAACCCGCCCCAAAGTTATTTTGAACCAATAATCCGTTAGATGGTTTTACAATTCCTATAAATCAAAAGATGGTAAATCTTTCAAATCTGTAAAACTAAAGTCGAACAGAAGAGCAATGGAATTTTTCAAATTTTCATGGCGTAGGAGTTTCTTTAAAATTCTGCAACGATGGAAAGCGACTACAGCATTTCTCGAAAGCTGAGCGATTGGATTTTCTATGAAAATATACAACAGTTTCAAATGTGTCTTGATTGTTTCTCACGTGCTCCGAATTTTCTTCCGTCGTAACTTTTTCAGTTTTTTTTGTGAACCGATTTTTGCTCCAGATTCAGAATCAATGCCACATATCTCCGGGACTTGAATGTCGGTTCAAGGAGGGTCAACTAATTCAAGAACAAGCTTTAAACGAAGCGAACGCGTGCTCCTCCTCAATTCAATTTATACTTGGCAAAAGACAATAGGGTCGAAAGCGCGTGGGAGTCTCAAAAGCACCCTTCCAACAACCCTTTCGCATTTTCGAAAATTACACCACACTCCGGGCTGCTTCAGACGGTCCTTTTACACGCTGGTGAACGCAGAACCAGATGCTCCAAATAAATTTCCAGCGTCCAGCGTAATTTCGGAAAAACGCTTCTTGCTTTTCACAGGAACCGACGAATTTGACCGACAGACCGTTCGACGGTCATTAAATGCATTCAAGAAAAGACTACCAACTGGCACGAAACAAAAATCAAGAATTCGCACTTCATCGTCTCCCGTTGAACGAACCCTTTTTTTCCGCAGATATGTTCTCAAATTTTGAAGAAAAAAAATAGTACCGGAAGGATAATCGGCTTCAAACTTAAAAGCAATCAAGACGAGAGGATTTTCATGTCAGTGAATGCTTTGTGTCAATTCGAAAATTGCGAAAAATTGAACTATGCATGACATACTGATGAAGCAGGTCAAGCATTTTAATCAGACTCGAAATTTTTAGTGCAGGTATATTTTCTATAGAATTGCTGATAGAACTTTAGTAAAAACGAGAGTATTTTTTCGTCAGGTGGTCCAGTAAGTTTAGTGTAAGTAAAAGCATACTTTGAATAGATTCCTATATGCTCGTAAATCTGTCAATCCTCCCTCAACATGATTTACATTTATGACCTTGAAGAAAATGAGCACTATCTGCAGCGTGATTGTTTCTCAGCGAAATAGTCACTAATTTTTTCGGCCATCAGGAATACCGTAAGTGCCATGCGGGGGAAAATCGGTACGATTCGTCATTAGAGAAACATGGTGATTTTTTTCTCCCCCCAACGAGACTTTCCTTACGATGCACATTCGCCAAGAGGATTGCGAAATTCGTCCAAGCCATGAAATTTCGTTCACGACGACTCATGCCCACATGCTCAAAATTTCTCAAGATTGGCACTGAAGCCTTCGTGGACAAAAATGTGCGGCTTTCAAACCTTTCGTTGCGCATTATTTGGCATTAGTAACGGCGCAAAATTTTAAATTCTGCTTAGTCCAAGAGAGGCAATCGTGGCATAAAAAAAACTCGCAGCATACATTATACAGACGGTACATTTTTCACACTTTTGACAGCATGGCTATTGTGTGGCTTCCTCCAAGGCACAATTCTGGAGACAGGAAAGTATTTCTTATCTGCGTTCAAAACATATTTCAATCGTGATTGTTTGCCTCATTTTATCGCACATTTCACCGGAAACGATAGACAAATAGAAAATAAATTTGAAGCAAGAGTATACCAATTTCAAGAGATTTGAAGAGATCTAGGCTTTTCTCACAAAAGCTCACGGAACTATTAAAAAGTGTTCATTTCAAGGGAAAACGAGCATTCGAACCAATCAATAATGGATGGTTCATAAGTTTTTTCAATCTTGGATGGATGGATGTTCTTACAAAGGCATATACAGTAAAGTATTTGTGTCCTTCATGAACAACGGGTCAATTGAAATGAACAGAAAACACAGGAGTAACTGTCATTTACGTGAGGAGATCCGGCACACTTCGGACATTTTGCGAATTTTCGGACAGTCGAAAAGCTACGAATAAGTCGATTCAAAGAAACAACATCAATTTGCCAATGCTGTCGAAGTGACAGCCATATTCTACTTAAAAACAGTTTGATCATGAACGTTTTTCGTATGAGTGATGTTGAGTGTGACGGTAAGTCATGCAATGTAGATTGGCAACCGAAGTCCGGGCTTCGACTGAAAAAAAAATCATCGCAAATGAAAAGAGGCTTGCTTTACATCTTGTTAATAATCACACACAGGTTTAACGAATTTTATACTCTGAAATTCGGACAATGTAGGCACTTCTTTTCTAGTGAAGTACTGTACAGCAAAAACTTGTTAATCATCCCCGTACCACTCTCCCATCACTAAATCAACAGGTATTCGCAAAATTACACACGGGTGAGTTCCAAACCGATGATCGTCATCAATTTCACACACATCGACAGCGAATCGGACCGATATCGTGTAATTTCAAAGTGGCGCTTGAAACGAATTTTCCTCCGACACCGGTCATCGCTCCAAGCGAACGGATAGAATTGTTAAAAAGCCGCCTCCGGGAAAGAATTAATGACCCGGTTCCTTTCTTGCTTCAATCCTAATCAAACCCGGGCCAAACCAGGAATAAACGTGGACATAAACCCAGTGCAACCCGCGCTGCAGCATCCCATCGGTTGAGCCGGCGATGGACCCATATCCATTGAGTAACATGAGACGAACAGAAGATTCGCTACTCTACACTGCATATCTATTTACCGCACTATATTATTGTACAGTCTATACTTTTATTCTGTACTGTCATCGCCGAAGACCCTCGACATGACAACGTACCGACCGTTATTTGTAATTTTGAACACTGGCGTAAATCGAAGCGAAAGCGACATTCATCTACAGAAATAAATGTAAAAGTGAACGATCATTACAAAGATTTTACTTGAAACAATTTTCGTCATACAATTTTTTCTTTCTTGTTTCTCGGGGACCGGAGGACCTTTCAATCCTAAAATTGACGGTTCTGCGACAATGATGGATTGTAGGTGAGATTTTTTTTACTGCAGTAACAGTATCGTATTAGCGACGTACCCCTTGTATATACCGCTATTTCCGTGTCGTACATATACAGTACAGTAAATATATATTTTTAGAAGGGATTTTGGGTCATTAAAGTAAATCATTTAACATTGGGTCTATTGGACAGGAACCTAAAAAATGACTACGTTGTAACGAGATTACGGTATCCTGTATTTGAAAATAAACGTACAGTACAAGATTTTCAGGATTTCGAAAACTTTCTGCTTTTAAATCGAACTTATATTATTCTATACTCAACTTATTTTATACTCCACTACTTGTCGAGGAAACAGTAAAAATAACGAACGAGTCTTCATGTTCGCTTGAAATGTGAAGACTCGCTTAATCGATACAATTCATATTTCCCGATGAACAAAATTGTTGAATTTTACCGCATGAAATTGATTTCAGTGATCGGGAATGCATGAGATTAATTTTCAAGGTTGGCTTTTATCACGTGTTGAACTTGGACAGTACGACAGGGCGTACTTCTGAAGCATATTTCTGAAAAAACATGGAGAATGATTCTTAGGTGTCACAGAAAATAGAGACCTCTTGTTGAAGATTATTTCCTCGCAATAACATATCTAGCTACATGATCATGAAAAAATAAACCTGAACAAGCATATTGCCTTAATGAACACACGCTCGTGACAAATCGTGAAAAAAAAAACGCAAAACCGGTTGTTCGATTCGCAATTCGAATCGGTCAGGCCCCCCTCACGAAACCGACGTTTCATTTCGGAGTCAACTCCGGCGGAAAAATCAAACAGATATTCCATCGCTCGCGGTCAATGTCCCGGATCCCGGGCCTTTTTCATTCGGCAGTGTGGAGTTGGAGTCGACTACTGTCACCAGGGTCACTCAACACAATAACCCAGAGCCCTCCCAAGACGAAACGAATCCACCTGCGGTTTCCCGGAAAGGATGGAGAGGTAAAAAATATGAGATAACGTTTAGTCGAATTAAGGAGGGGGGAAAAAACCCGGAATAATGCATTTCAAATTGTGCGCTCGGGTGACACAATTGTTCCCGACAGATTGAAAAAAAAACTCTTTTGCTTCAAGATCTATAAATGTCAAGTACAACCCCGATAAATAATTCGATTTACGTCCCGGTTCTTCGAAATTACAGCGTACGAAAGCGGCTCCAGTTTCTCGGTGTTTTGTTACACGCAATCACATGATTCTCGTGCTTCGAGGGCACGATTTAAATTTTCGATTTAAATAATTAAAATAACATCACCTTCAGCGGGAACCATTGTTCTTTTAATTTCCGGAATTAAAATCCCCATCTTTATTTATTTGCACGACATCGCTGTTGGCATAAACAATATCTGAAAATCAATGCATCCCGCCAAAACATGTACAGTACTGTATGTCTATGATCCCCGATTTCACTGGTACGTTAATTTTAATCCTGCAGCGTTCTTGAACATTGCGTTGGCGAAGCGATACAGAATATCCTTGAACTCATATTTTGTCATCAGGAACAAAGAAAAATGCACGGCAAAACCTTCAGGGACCTTTTTGTCTCGCCATTGTAAATTAAATGAAACCGATTTGAATGCATTCGACTTTCAAATTCTCACCTTGAACGAGAAACCACGAGAGTTCAAAATTACACAATGCTGAACAAGTATGATTGAGAACAACCTCTTGTTATCCTTACTCTTCCGCTGTGTTGATGAACGTAATGCTACGTGATTCGTATAACATTTCAGACGCATGAAATTATGTGGCAATCAACGGAATAAAATTATGCAAACAAGATCGTACCTGTCAAACATTCCGTTTTCTTTTCATGGAGTCCATTTCATGTTCTGAAGGTTTACTGATCAACAACGCTTGCTCGAAATTTTTGTCAGTCCTGTCTAACGAGTAATGCCTGGTCATGTTTCCGAAACAGATTTTTACTGAAGTTCATTGGAATCTTGACGGAATCCCTCGCTAAAATGATTTTCTTTCCAGTGATATACCCTCGACATTTTATTCTCGTGTCGGCAGATCACGCATAAATAAAATAATGTTTTTAGCAACAATTGTGGCTTTTGACCCTATCTAACGGAATTATTTTCCACGTAAGGTTTTCGAGTCTTGAAAAAAGAAAGAGGGAGGCATTTTTGCAATACTGATGAAATAAAAATGTGAAGAAGAAAAATATACGTGTGGATGATAACATCGCCTCTCCGTCTCTACCGCAGAAATCGGACATGGATCAGTTCAAGCACAATTTGACTACGGCGATTTTGAGGTTCATGCTAAGAAGAATTGGTGATTTAGGCGATCCTCTCCATTAAACTTGGTGCAAAATACACGGAATTCGTTCAAGCACAACTAATACATACAGTATTCGACGCAGAAATTAATTTTCTGCATCGCTTCGAAGGAAATACAAGTGCTGACCATGCGCATTTGAAAGCGTCGGTTGAATCAAATATTTAAAGGGAAAAGTTGAATGTATTTATTTCAGTCACGCGAAACTGGTGCGCAAAAAAGATAAGAACGAAAACCTTTTTTTTTAACCTCAACTTCGTCAACGTCCTCGCTGGCATTCAATGTCGACGTGATGAACACACGAGCAGTGAAATGAGCCGACCCAGCGTCACCGCCCCGGGATCAAGTATCCCCCGAAACCCTTTTACTCATATTTATTTTTTTTCTTATTTTTAATCTCGACATGTCCTATGTAAACGGGTTGCCGCCGAGATGAAAAATGAGTCCGCAAAGCCCTGATTCTGGTTCGCACGCGACTCGCTTCCCCCTCCGACCTCCGATCTCTCATTACCCTTCCAGCCACTTACGGCAGTCAAAACGGGACAAGTCAACAACTTGACAAGTCCCCGGACCCGCGCTTCACAAAAGCTCCAACAAACGATGCCAGGGGCGAATTAAAAAGTTCGAACACCGATGTGTTTCACGAGACAGCNTTTTTGCAATACTGATGAAATAAAAATGTGAAGAAGAAAAATATACGTGTGGATGATAACATCGCCTCTCCGTCTCTACCGCAGAAATCGGACATGGATCAGTTCAAGCACAATTTGACTACGGCGATTTTGAGGTTCATGCTAAGAAGAATTGGTGATTTAGGCGATCCTCTCCATTAAACTTGGTGCAAAATACACGGAATTCGTTCAAGCACAACTAATACATACAGTATTCGACGCAGAAATTAATTTTCTGCATCGCTTCGAAGGAAATACAAGTGCTGACCATGCGCATTTGAAAGCGTCGGTTGAATCAAATATTTAAAGGGAAAAGTTGAATGTATTTATTTCAGTCACGCGAAACTGGTGCGCAAAAAAGATAAGAACGAAAACTTTTTTTTTAACCTCAACTTCGTCAACGTCCTCGCTGGCATTCAATGTCGACGTGATGAACACACGAGCAGTGAAATGAGCCGACCCAGCGTCACCGCCCCGGGATCAAGTATCCCCCGAAACCCTTTTACTCATATTTATTTTTTTTCTTATTTTTAATCTCGACATGTCCTATGTAAACGGGTTGCCGCCGAGATGAAAAATGAGTCCGCAAAGCCCTGATTCTGGTTCGCACGCGACTCGCTTCCCCCTCCGACCTCCGATCTCTCATTACCCTTCCAGCCACTTACGGCAGTCAAAACGGGACAAGTCAACAACTTGACAAGTCCCCGGACCCGCGCTTCACAAAAGCTCCAACAAACGATGCCAGGGGCGAATTAAAAAGTTCGAACACCGATGTGTTTCACGAGACAGCGGAGGAAGGTTTCAAGTGCTGTACTGTATTTCAGTTCAGACTGAGCAAAATTCACCAGCCAGATTCCGGTCCCTCCATCATCAATTACAGTACGGAACAGTTTTCATCTTAAGCACCTCGTGTCCCGCGATTCTGTAAAAGCATTTCCTATTCCAAAAGTTTGCTTATAAAAAATCACAATTTACAGGTAGACTCCCCCTACAACAATTTGGTCTACAAAGATTTTTCTCTGCATAAATACTGTAATTTTCTTTTGAGCCCACAGGGATTCTCTACGATGAATTTCCATGGTCCCTTGAATTTCGTTGTAGACAGAGTCAAAATGAAAAGGCGTGCAAAAGCGTCGTCACAATCCAGTAGTCTTGTTTGTGACCAATTGGTTTTCTGTTCGGTTCGACAAAGTTGATAATTCATGAGAAATCTGCGGAACACACTTCAAATACGAAATTCGGAATATATACGTTACAAATACCGACAACATCATCATCCTAGCTTTTCCCGTGTCTCACAGTTAATGGTGCAGTATATGTCTTCTAAAATATGCATTATACAGGGTACCTGTTTCAGTGCCCAATATTCCTTTTTTAAATAATTCACGCAATGAGTTTCTGTTCGTTGCCACCGAAGACCTCTTCACTAAGAAAAGGGTTTTCAAGTCTGAAGCTGGTTACATTCGTATTTTTGCTTCCCCGAAGGAATTTTCTGCTTTGCGGCTGTTTTGAGCAACTAAAAAATAAAAAAATAAACGACTCCACAACTGAAAAGCTTGCGAGGGAACCCTTCCAAATATGATGGAAACCACGTTCTGGGAGGATTCGGATTGACGGCAGTCATGGAAGGCAACAACAATTGTTTTTCTCGCAGGTTACTTCACGTGTTTCTCAGAATTTCAGGATATGCGGGAAATGAAAATGCACAGAAGAATTTGATCAGTCATCCCTACATTCGATAGAGCACAGAAACTTCTGGATCAACTCGAGTACGTCACATAACGAAACGTTGCTGTTTCTCAGAATTTCAGGATATGCGGGAAATGAAAATGCACAGAAGAATTTGATCAGTCATCCCTACATTCGATAGAGCACAGAAACTTCTGGATCAACTCGAGTACGTCACATAACGAAACGTTGCTGAGATCATGCAGATATTCAATTTACGTTCCATTCCACTTTACAGAATCACCTCTGCGTATTTCCGTGCAAGTGCTTGTACACAGATCCAACGCCATGCCATTAATTTTGAAGCACTGTACCTGGATAATTTCAACGAAACTTCGTGCAAAAAAATTTAGCTTCCAAAAACCCCACTTGGGCAGTTTTTGTAAGCTTAAATGGTACGACCCTCGAGGTTGGTTCGATAGAGAATTTCTCTGGGTGACCCACAGATCCCAAGAGTCGTAAACGAGCAGGATGACTTTTTGAAAGCTCGTTACCAACGTAAACCGCGTAATCAAGGAATGCTAACGTCTTCATACGTTAATTCCGTGATTAAGGACAACCCCAAAAGCCGGTCAGATAAAGGGCGGGCGCCGAGAAGCGCAGGTGCGATACGTACTTTTCTATTAAGTTCTACCCTTCTAACATGACTTGCAGCTGGCCGAAAGACTTTGTAAGTTTACTAACGTACATTGCTACGGAGCATTTCGTTAACGCACCTTAAAGGAAGTTTGAACCAACAGGAATAAAAATTTAAAAAAAAAAACGGGTCAGTCCCATAATTATCAAGTTTCTCTGGTTATCCTCGACCGCGTTAAAATATTATCGAGTTTAAAATAAACGCGTTAAAAAAAATATTCACACGAAAATTGCTTCATGAGAACAACAACAAAAAAGTGTGCACGTAATTATAATGTTTCCATTTACAAATAGCAAATACCGTACCGTAAGTAAACGTTTGCAACTTCAGAGACATCAAACATTCTGGAGGAAATTTTCTCAAGAAAACCTGTTCATAAAAAAATCAAACATCTTAAATATTTGAGAATGGAGAAATACCGTATATAATTCACGCTCACGCAAGGTCGCCTCGAACTTCAAGAATAACTTCAAGTAATGTTTTTTTTAATACTGTACTGAAGAAAATCTGTAAATATTTCCGATCGAACACGCGTACGCCAAATTGATTCGAAAGAAGAAATGCATTATCGCACGCGTCGGATAATAATAAAAAACGGGTCATTTCCAATCAAAGCAATCGAAGAACGCGGAAACGTTCACGTTCTCGTGGGGGAAGCAACGTGAAGCAATAAAGCGATCATGGGCAACGTGGCGGTCGCAAGATCAAAGAAAACAACTTCCGCTGCCATCCCCAAAACCATTT
>CAJPEX010004509.1:4319-18078 GCA_905338405.1 Notodromas monacha | reverse complement strand
CGTTCCAGATATGAGGCCTGTCCCTTTCTTATGGCTTTTTGTGCCTGTTCTCTGAGGGACTCTAGCTTTTCTTTCTTTACCTCATAATATTCTTGTATACTCTGGAACTGCTCCAAGTTTTGTTGACTTGATAGCCAATTTCTTCTTGGTTTCATTCCAGTTACAATCTCGAAGGGAGACGCTTGTAACGCTTCATGTTTTGAACTATTATGCACCCATGCTGCTAATTTTAATAGTTCATCCCAGGTACTCCGATTGTCGGGATCTGAATATAGGGCTAGGTATTTCTGGAGTTCTCTATGGGATCTTTTGTTTTGCCCATTGCCTTGGGGTCGATATGCAGTGGTCGTATTAGCTCGGGCACCCAGAAAACTGGCCATATCCCGGAACACACTACTTGCGAAATTTGTTCCACGATTGGTCAGGATACCTTTAGGGGCTCCAAATAAGCAGACCCAATCGGTCAAGAAAAGTCTTGCTGTTGTTTGGGCAGACGCGTCTTTCATTGCTGAGAAGACAATCCACCGGGATAATCTATCCTGTATGACCAATATATATATCAATTCCCTCTTTGGCTATTTGGGACAGGGCCCACCACGTCTACACTAACATCCTCAAAACAATTCTTGGGGATACCGGTACTCAAATAAGGGGTCTTATGGGCAAATTGCTTAGTTTTCTGGCATTTGGGACAAGTTCTTACATATGCCGCAACATCTTTTTCAATATTAGGCCATGCAAATTCTTCCCGTATAGCGTATGCTGTTTTTTCAATGCCGCAATGGCCCATAGATGGCGGGTCATGAAAGCTGGAAATGATTTTTTCTCTAATGGAAGGAGGTACCCAAACACGTTGTCCTTGAGCAGTTCGTTTCATCAGGATTCCGTCCTGTATTTCAAAGTCCGCTCCAAAAGGAATTTTTCCCTATAGTGAGGCTGTTGCTCTCTGTAAAAGACTTTGAGACACATATCGGGTTAGGTTGGTTTCCAACAAGGTTGGTGACAGATAAGCATTCAGTTTTTTGCTTTTACTGTCTGGCGGGAAGCTGCTCAACGCATCAGCGTGAGGTATTGACAATCCCTTTTTATACTCAACACCATATTCATATTTGTTGAGTTTCATAAACCAGGCTATAGCTCAGCGGCTATCACTTTGTCTCTGGTGACTCAAATATGGTATTGCAATGTGATCTGTACTGATCACAAAGGGATGACCCCATAAATATGAGCAAAATTGCGACACACCATAATACACGGCCAGCAATTCTCTATGAGTGTTAGGGTATCAAGATTCTGCGTCATTAAGGGTTCTACTGGCACATCCAATAAGCACTTCCCTCTTACCAGGTTTCTGCGTTAAAACCGCGCCAACCGCAATAGTGGAAGCATCCGTTGTTAGTATAAGTTCGTGGTTGAAATCAGGAAAGGATAGAATAGGTGCGGAAAGCAAGCATTTCTTCAGGCAATCTACGGCGTCTTGCTGGGCTTTTTGCCATTGGAATACGGTATCCTTTTTAAGTAAAAGGTACAAGGGTTTGGCTTTCAGCGCAAAATTTTGGATATACGATCGGAAATATCCTACTAAACCTAGAAAGGCTTGTACTCCTTTTACATGTACAGGGATAGGGAAATTTTGGATAGCTTCAATTTTCGTCGGATTTACTCGAATTCCAGTTTCGCTTATTAAAATATCCCAGATATTCTATCTGTGTGCGGAAAAGCTGACACTTGGAGAATTTGACTTTTGAGTCCTGCTTTGTCAAGACGCTGTAGAATGTCGGATAAATGAGTGAAATGTTCGTCGGCAGTTCGCAAATATATAACAATGTCGTTGACGTAAATATAAGCATAAATTCCCAAGCACCCATCTAGTACCAAATGCATTAACCTTTGAAAAATAGAAGGGCTATTTTTGGGTCCCATAGGCAAACGGATGAATTCGTAGTGTCCCCTGGGCGTCGTAAACGCCGTTTTCCATCTTTCCTCTTCACGAATCTTTATATTATAAAACCCGTGAAGGAGGTCGAGAGCTGTAAAGTATTTAGCATTCCCCAATTCCTCGAAAATTTGGCTAATTCTGGGTGAAGGATGCGCGTCCATAATTACATGGTTGTTCAAACGCCTGAAATCTACAACCATCCGCCACCCACCATCCTTTTTCTTCACCATGAGTGTGGGACTGTTGTATGGGGATTTCGAAGGTTGAACTATTTCATGCTCGAGCAGATCTTCCACGAATTCGTTTACCTTTGGTCTCATTCCATGAGGAAGAGGATATTGTCTTGTAAAAATAGGTTTTTTGGTATCCAATGGTATGTCTGCTTCGTACAATGGGCACAAACCCAGGTGGTCAGATTTCTTGGCTAGTACATTCTTGTATTTCCGTAGGAGACTACGCAATGGTTGTGTCAAATTCTCGGGACATTCCGAAAGTTTAATGTTCTCGTCTATTAATTGAATCAGATTCTTTTCTTCCAGTTTTCCGTGAAGTTGTTCTAATTTTTCCTTGTCCAACGATTTTGGAGAAATTTCCTTAGTTGCTAGGACTAATGGAGGTTTCCCTGATAATTCTAGAACATTGATAATCTCTCCAAAAGTAGCTATGGCCAAGGTGTGCTGAGGCGATATATCAACGTCCTCATCACCTACATTGAGACATAAGACGGGATAAGCTCCCTTATGCTTTCTAGAGATGCTTCGAGCCACTATCAGGTGGCCGCAAAGGCCGTTTGCCACATACAAAGTACGTGTACCGACTTTCTCAGCTGCCTTTTCTGATAGCTTTGCAAAGAGAAGTTTTTGTGACTTCCTCCGAATTTTTACTGATTCTACTGGATACAAACGGAATGGTTCTGTTTCTTCTAAATTGCAAATACGAGAACATTTTACCTTTCGTCTCTGCATTGTTTCCGTCAAGAATGACACATGCATTTTGTTTAAGTGCATGCACTGTTCTCCATACGAAAGTTTTGCATGTAGCACTTTTAAAACATCGGAACCAAGAATTCCTTCAAACTCGTGTCCATGCATTGGGAATATTACGAATTGCGCTTGAGTTAGGAAAAGATTGTTACTATACAACGTAATATACAGCACTCCGTTAACCGGCATTTCTCTACCCTCTATGGTGGCAATAGAAATATTAGAGGCTAATGGGGTGACTTCCAATTTTAGGGTATCGGGGGAAAGAAGAGAAATTTCCAAACCTGAATCCAGAAGGAATTTTGCAGGATAGCGTGTGGCATCAGTGGCTAGGAGGATGACCGGTAACTTCGTGCGGGTAGCAGTTGAAGTCCCAGTCAGTACTCGTTTCCCAAATACTGACTTGCAGGCTCGTGGATGTAGCCTTCGGGTAACAGTTCTTCTTCCTCTTCTTCCTCTTCTGCATTTTCATTGTAATCTTCGCCTTCCTCTACGAAATTAACCGAATGTCTCCCAGCACCGCGTCCTTGTCCCCGCGTATTTCCTCGCGCATTTCCGCGATAGGAGGAGCACCCTCTCTGAGAGTTCGCGAATTTTGGCGCGTGGCCATCCCTTTCAGGGGCCAAATACACTAATTTTCGTGTTGTAGGCTTTGTCGCTGCCTTACTCTAAGCGCAGCACTCACTTCGAAAGTGACCTTTCTGGCCACAGTTATAGCAAGTGGTTGCAGATTGAATATCCGGCATCACATTTCCACCGTACGGACTTGGAGGGGTTTAGGGACGCAATTGGGAAAGTTGGTGTAGGGCAGAAGATCGAAAGGAATCTAGATCCCTCTCTCAATCCTCCACAGAGATCGCAAATTTCAGGGCGGTCTCAAAATTGTCAAAAGTAATTCGTATAGCACTGGCAATTTCAGGAACAAGCCCGTCCATAAAAGTTGAGAGAAGGAATCCGTCTAGAAAGTCCTGCTTACCTTTATACTCCCAGCATTCCTTTACGTAAAAAGGATCAGGCAGGAGGGCAGCAGGTTGGTTTTCCCAACGAATTACTTTCAAATTGCCCGGGGCGTTGCCTAGGAGAAAGTTACCGGCTCGTCTGACTCTAGCCCCAAAAGTCTGGACCTGCTCACCGGGAGCCTGTCTCATCCTCTTGAGGTCCTTCATCAAATTTGTCAGCACTTGCCTCCCGAACATATCCTGTAACGTCTTCACTATTACTCTGTAATGGGCTGAAGTAAGCCCTTGGATAGACGTTACATAAATCTGCGCTTCCCCCCGAAGCTTACTCAACAAGTTGGATCAGATACTCTCATCCAAATAAATGCCGTCTTACAGGGCACTTTGGAAAGTTGCCCACCACTCCTGCCAATTCAGGGGACCACTCCCATCAAAATACAGAATTTGATTCATTGCGATCGAGGCCTGTTGAGTACTTACGCTAGGCAATCAGGACTTCTTGAAATGCTCAACATTGTAGAAAACTACCTCGTCCGCACTAGGCTCCGTAATTTGGTCAAGACTTAATTCATTAGCCACCAGAGCCTGTCTGATACCCATACCATCAGCAAAATTGCGCTTTTTGATTTTTAATTCCTCCTTCAGCTGTTTTGAAAACAACAATAGTTGAGAATTGTCGATAGCCTTCTCGTGGAGACTTATCTCCATTAGATCAGGTTCGAGGACCTCTAAAATTGTTGTTACTGTCGCCAACAGACCGTCAGCTGCTCTAATATCTTCAATTCTTTTTCTGAGCACATCTTTCACTTCTTGGGCAGGGCCAGGGTTGGCATTAAGCTGACCTCCGAGTTGCTCTATTTCTTCCTCTAATTCCTTCTTTCGCGTAGCAGCAATTTTGGCCTGCTCTTTCGGACTCATCTCGAGAAGCTTCCTATCCTCGACAGCGTTCACATGTAACACTCGCGACATGTCAAGCGATGAGACGTTCGTGGCGTTGCCAGATGCCATAGCAGAAAATTTCCCTACGTTCACTGCTAAATTCACTTTTTCACAGACGCCGTATTCAAAGGTACTTTTTGCGTGTACCTGCGGAGGTCTGGAGCACTTTGTCTTCTACTATTTTTCTTCGAAGCACTTCTTAGCTATTTTAGCTATTTCTGTAAGCACTCACCCGGGGTAAAAAGGAAATTGCGGCTGCGCCAAATTATGTTATCCTTATTTTAGAAAGATCAATAAAATACACTATTGCAGCTCAAGAAGAACGTCTTCTTCTGGATGCGATTAATCTGATAAAGATTTACTTTCCAAGAATAAACTTTTGACAAGAAGATTTCTTTCCTATAGCCCAAGTTTCTAAGTGAATAAGACTTCTCGTTTATAAAGACGTGAGTACGTATATTTCTATGCGACTGCAACAAGCGCCAGACCAACTATGAATACCAAATATACACTTTGCGGACCTTAAATAGATTCAGAATGAACCAGACATGCATGATGCAATTCAGTCTGGAAAACAGAAATGGGGACAGGGAATGACCGTAAACCAGACACTGTAAAAGTATGCGTCATGACCTCCTCAGATTTGGATCTGAGTTGCTAGGCGGAAAGTATTGTTACGTTTTGGGACGTACAAAAAGAAAGGATAGGAAGCGTCATTATAAACCTATCCCAGGACACTCATATTTGTATTTGATGACCACTTATTCTCATTAGTACTCTTAGGTTTATTTTTTAGCTCAGTAAGTTTTGGTTTCAATTCATTGCTAACTTTGATTCCAGACAGGCAGAGTTTATGCGTTATGCAGGCTATGAAATTCAAAAGCATTTCCATTTTTTCTTCACTTGTCAGCTCATCTTCCAAATCCATTGTTTTACCTACCCAAGCCAAACAACTGTTGTCTGGCATTTTGGCAACCAATAAGTCAACCATAATACCATATGCTCCATCATCTTCAGCTTGGGAGTACACTTTAAAAACTGAGCCAACTAAAGTTGAAAATGCATCCCAATCAGGGAGATGATTCTCCCTTAAAACTTTTGTTGAATTTACTTTTGCAATCAATTCCGCATTTTTTAATTCCCTGCAATCATACCTCCTGTCTAAAATTTCTAAAGCCTCAAACACTGTACTCTCTCCAGTCCTGAGACTGCTGAGAGCACTAAATGCTTCTCCATCAAGTAACGCTTTCATTCACAATAATTTATTAATATTAGAAAGCCTGTGATGGTCTAAGATATTATTAACAAAATAAGCTTGCCATTCCAGATAATCTAATATTTTACCATCAAACTTCTTACACTCCATCACTGGATCAAACCATTTCTTTCCTGTCTCTTTACTTTTTACAGTTTCAAGAACAGTATTCTCACTAGTTTTCTCAACAGAAATTACTAATTATGTGTGTAGAAGACTGCAAGCATCACGGAAATAATCCTTAAAAGTTTCTCAAAATAAAATATGTCATAAAACTTGCTGAAAATAGGGAGATTTTGCAATCTCCCTAGAAAATTTTCAAGCTTGGTCAATTTTCTTGGGATGGTCCACGGGCCAGCTTGAAGGCCTCCGCGGGACAGATCTGGCCCGCGGGCCGTATCTTGGGCACCCCTGATCTAATATTTTACCATCAAACTTCTTACACTCCATCACTGGATCAAACCATTTCTTTCCTGTCTCTTTACTTTTTACAGTTTCAAGAACAGTATTCTCACTAGTTTTCTCAACAGAAATTACTAATTTGCTTAAAAGCTTTGTTAGTCTATCCAATTCTGATTGAGGTTTCTCTAAATGATCCAGCAATGTTGCTTTAGTCAATTGTCCAGGAAAACATTGACAAAAAGAATCCTCTGATTCACTTCCATCCATGTAATCATTAATAATTTCTCTGGATCCTTGGAATCCTCCCAATGTTTCTACTGGATTTTCCAAACTTAAGCCGATCCTTTTAGGTTGGCAGTTCCTCAAATTAAGGTTCTTTGACTGTTCTATGGCAGAACAAGCTACATCTATTTGATCTAAACCTTTTCCTGCTAACAAAGTTAGGCTTTTTAATGCCAGTTCATTAGTGGTGGATCCTGACCAATACCCTATTTTAAATTGCTTCTCTGCATCATTTAGGATCCTCAAGAGCTGCCTTTTAATTACAGCATCCTGGGACCTACGCAAGAAATCATCCGTCTTTCTAGTTAGTAATTCCAAAGTCCCTTCCATTATAGGATGTAGTTAAAATCTCCCAGAAGAAGCAGAAGATCCTACGTCTGATTGAGGGCCATTTTCAACACCTTTCTCAAAATTAATTTTAGGCGGAGTCTCAAAAAAGAATGGCCCAGCAACATTATCCATTTCATTAGGAATCGCTGTATTTTCTGGGTTCCTCTCTATATCAGGAAATATTTCCTCCTGGTCTACATCCTTTGATGGGCTAAGGTATACTTTTTCACTAAGAGTTACTTTATGCTCTAAAAGATCCTTCTTCAGTTTTTTCCAAGCATCTACCAATTTGAAGTCTGGATGCTTTAGATTTGTAGTAACTCAAAGTTCCTCTAAGCAAAAGTCTCCATATTTAATCCACGAATCAATTCTTACAATTAAACGCAAGGATTTATTGGGATCATCTTGAGACTCACTTGATGAAAATTTCTGGATCTCTGCAGCCAAGTTTGAAGCCCTTGAAAATTTGGTCTCCAGACAATAATGAGCTCTTCCTCCAACAATGACCTTTGATGAGGTTTGATCAAGCTTTGACACAATGACTTTTGCAGGGAGTTTTCTCCTTCTTGAGACATCTTTCCTGCAACAAAGTCTCTTGACAAAGTCCAAGTTCTGAAGTTCTGAAGCCCCATCAACGTAGATCACGGCGAAGTCCAACAACAATTTGAGTTATGGGCACAGGTCTGGGTTTGCCAAGTTCAGTAAGTTCAATCACCTTACTGCAGAATCCAAATCTGGTGCAAAGGACCATGAAAGAAATTAAATCTTGCAAACTTTTCACTGGTGTTATTTAACCCAGATCGACTGTCCACAGTTACGCAATCACTAATAGGGGATGATTGATTTTCCTCAGAGTAAATAGATAATTGATCAGGTGTATGTACTGATCAGAAAATTAGATGAGGTAAGAATTCAGAAACAAAAAATCCAACTCAGAAAAATAATTGCTGATTACTCAAGTGATGCCTCAGATACATCAGATTAAAGGTCACAAGATGATCCCAAATACAAGCATTCTAAAGCCTTTACTTTGAACCAGGTTTACTGGTTGACTTCTGACTTTTGCCCAGAAGGCCCCTGTTCAATTCCCGGCATGGGAACATTTTTTTTAACTGAAAAAAGAATCCAGATTTCTAAAGACTTCAAATATGATATTTTAATTATCGTTTCTGGAATATCTTCATTAAATTAAAACCAGCGGACAGTTCAATCATTATTTTTCAAAAAGTTATTATAATATAATAGATACTTAATTAATTGCTGAGCAATTAATTAATCCAGTAGAATCATTGAGAGCCCCAAATCAAATTAGCGGCTAAAAATCTACCTATCAAAATATAATTTCTCAATAAGTTCTAAATCGAGTCTAAGTATCTTTCCTCCTTGCTGTGTTTTGGAGCCATCCACGCCAAACTTGCGAAGTGCACAAAAAAGCACAGCACAAGGGCAAGTGGAGATTCTTTTGTCCATGTTCACAAACAAGGAAGATCAACTTTATGACCCATACAAAAAAGTCTATAAAGAGGAAAATTGCTCTCTTCCTGTGCCAAATCCCAACATTTTTTGGTACCTCCCATCGCCAGCCATAGCCCACAAAACTGGACCTGACTAGTTTCAGGGTGATAATCTTTTGACCATTTATCAATGTTTTTTTGGGACAGCCAGGGCAGAAAGTTCGTGGCAGAGTATTTTAGAGAATGTAAGAGAATTTCTTACACCTGTAGTTGTACAAATAAGGGATGACCAGCACCCTGAATGGACTGATGTTGTTCATACCAGTTATATTTGTCCATATCAATCCCGTACTCCTGAAAACTCTGAAAATCCCAACAAATTGGAAATTGAGTAATTTGATGAAACAGAAGAAAAGATATCCCCAAGCATGCAGTCACGCAGCAAATCAGTCCGTATATCCAGTCCTAGGAAGACTTCCGACATTGCTGACTCAGCGCCCAAAGAACAAACAACTGTACCAGCTGCTGATGTCCCTGTGACACAAACAGAAAGTGAAGACAACCAAACAGCAACCAAAGAAACGGAAGAAAATGAGGACAAAAAGAATGAGACAATTGCATTAAATGTCTCAGCCCCGGATTTAATGTTTTACAAAACTCCATCTCATTCTCCTGAACCCAAACAAGTTGAAGAAATGGACAATGCTGATGATTCTTTTGTTTCAGCTGAAGACCTTAATCAAAATATCTTATCTGGAACACCTAAGAGTGGAAAAACTAACAAATCCTTTCTTTCTGAAGTTACCACAGAATTGGGCAAGTTTTTCTCTCCTGGTTCTGGGTCTGACAAAAATTGAGGAAATGAAGGGAACAAGACAACCTTGCCTCCAGTATCAGACAGTGTCCTTGCCCCGCCGGAATCAGCTAGCATGCCTAGAAGGTTGCAGATGCTGCTGACGCAAATGCCCAAGCAAGGAGCCTCTGCAATGCTGCCACCAGCAACCAGCAAGTCCAAAAGTCAAAAGAAGAAAGAAAAGAAAAAGGAAGCAAAAAGAAAAATAGAAGAAGGAAAGGAACCAAAGCTGCATATGCTGAGTGGAATAGACACAGATAACATAGTATCCGAACGCATGCATGGACAAGCAAGAGGGAGTGAATCGTCAGTACCAGATGAGTACTAGTTGCTATGCGCAAGCCAGTTGCTCGACAGACGTGTCCACTGTAACATGGCAAAAATGAAATCTATTTTTCTGTGTTATCTTTTCTGTCCAGTTAGTCTTATGTTACTAATTGAAGAAGTTGTAGAAGATTGCGGAATTGTGTCAAATAGTAATAGGTTGGACAAGATATCCCCTATTAGAACTTTTCCTGGGAATGTAGGAGTAACCATAGAAGACATGAGTCAGATGTGTATTCCAACCACCTTCTGGATGATGGAATCTGTCATTAACGTTGGGAAATTCTATCACTTATTAGTAGAAGATATTCGGAAGGAAGTGAAGGAATTTGCCACGGAAGTAGGTGACTCTATGGAGGCAGGTGATTTAAATCTTACTGCTCCAGCAAAAATAGCTATGGATCTTTTGATTCACAAGACAAAAATTTTTGATGTGACGCTTGAGAACTTATCATCTAGATTTGTGAATGTGCCTACTGACATTGGAAGAGAAACCCCTTATGTCAATCTGCTACCTATAGTTCAAAGAGGCATTTTGCCAATTACTAAATTACAGGTAGCAGACAAACAAGCATTTGTAAAACCTTCAGCTTTACTCTCATTTGATGAATACAAACTCAAAGCCATTTTTGATTCCTTGCCTAAAGACATCAAAGCAACTAATAAGAGCGAAAGTGAATTTTGGATGAAAGCATTGCTTTTGGGATCAGAACTGGCTCACCTCAATACTTTGGCAGAAACTTCTACAGGATGACCTAGAGAAAATCAAGCAGTTTGTTTTTCCCATCCATCTATTTGATATTCATGTTTTCAAAGCTGTGTTAAAAGAAATTTTAACCACAGAACCAAAATATGCCAAGACTAAAGTAACAGCTTTGGACCTTTTTGAAATGATCAAATCAAATCCGGTAACTGTAGGATCATACACATGCAAAAAAATCAAAGATAAGGAAAGCGTCTGCAAATTCAGGACCATGACTATTGTCCCTGTGGTAGCCCCTGACAAAGTAGTTTATGTTTCCAGAATTCACACTATCCCCGTGGCCAGAGAAACCTACCTTGGATCTCCAAAATGGATGCAAACCAAAATCCAACATCCCTTTCTGCTAAAAAGAGGAGAAAATTACTACGCAGCTTATGGGTCAGAAATACCCCAGTGTTTGCCAAGGTTGGGTCAGTCAGGTTGTCAAATTGGTCATGCTGGACATCTCCCAGTATGCCGCGCCAGTTTATGTATTAAGCAGATACAAGAGGGTGCAAACGATGAAATGATTCAGGTTGCTTGTAAAATGCAACCGGTAGAGATGCCCAAAAATATGGTGGTACAATTGGATTGTGATGAGTTTGCTTATATTGATACCAATAAGGGAAGAATAACCCAATATTGTGCCAAAAGCCCAAACAAAGAAATTTCTGCGTCCAAAAATTCTTATGAATTACCATACTCTGGAATTATCAAATTTAATCAGAATTACAGATATACTTTGGTCAATGGACCCTTTCAAGATATCCTGCCCAAATTAGAAAATGTGGAAATAAATGCAGTGGAAGAAATTCCTGCATTTAAACCCAGAAGTTCTGCGGCTCAAGATATTAGTGAACTACAGTTACATTTTAGAGATTATGGTTACATATATCTGATTTTTTTGAAATGATCAAATCAAATCCGGTAACTGTAGGATCATACACATGCAAAAAAATCAAAGATAAGGAAAGCGTCTGCAAATTCAGAACCATGACTATTGTCCCTGTGGTAGCCCCTGACAAAGTAGTTTATGTTTCCAGAATTCACACTATCCCCGTGGCCAGAGAAACCTACCTTGGATCTCCAAAATGGATGCAAACCAAAATCAAACATCCCTTTCTCCCAAAAAGAGGAGAAAATTACTACGCAGCTTATGGGTCAGAAATACCCCAGTGTTTGCCAAGGTTGGGTCAGTCAGGTTGTCAAATTTGTCATGCTGGACATCTCCCAGTATGCCGCGCCAGTTTATGTATTAAGCAGATACAAGAGGGTGCAAACGATGAAATGATTCAGGTTGCTTGTAAAATGCAACTGGTAGAGATGCCCAAAAATATGGTGGTACAATTGGATTGTGATGAGTTTGCGTATATTGATACCAATAAGGGAAGAATAACCCAATATTGTGCCAAGAGCCCGAACAAAGAAATTTCTGCATCCAAAAATTCTTATGAATTACCATACTCTGGAATTATCAAATTTAATCAGAATTACAGATATACTTTGGTCAATGGACCCTTTCAAGATATCCTGTGGTTTAATCTTTTACACCTTTATTTACGTCACCTTCTTTAAGGACGTAAATTTGGGTCTTCAAGACGCCGAGTTCTATAATCACTTGATGTCAATGTAAAATCTCTAATACCAATGTATATAGACTATGTCTCTGTAGTACTGATGTCTATCATTTTATTGAGTATAGCTTATTTGTGTTTTGCAAAAATCAGATATGTAATTTTGTAAAGATACAGAAGAAATTTGAATTTGTTAGAAGGCACCAACATTGAATTAGTTCCCTTTCAAAACACGCCATCCATCCCACAGTACCCAAGAAACGTTTAATTACGTTGATGACCTGAGTACCGTTAGTTTATTCAACATCTTTTTGAGACACAGTAACATAACGTATAGGAAGTAGATGAAAATGTCAATAGTCAAAAGTCCGAACTGAATGTAATTACACCTTGATGTGTGTTGTCTGTTTACCTTGAAGGTTTACCTTTTGACATAGTTACACCCTGTATGCTGTATAGCTCTATTTACACCTGTGCTTGTGTTTTACTCTATTTTTGTGTGATCATGACTTCATGTCTATGTGCTTTTCAAGGTATTATACCTGCAGAAAAGAAAATCTCACACCTGCAGAAGAGAAAGGACAATGCTGTTGAAGCTGATGCGGCTGTAGAGAGACAAGCTGTGAAGAGACAAAAACAAAAGTGAAAAGAGACCAAGTTCAGAGGACAACATTTTTTATTCAGGTCCTCCTACTTACAAACTCTCTATTGCGCATTGAAACAACATATGATACCACGCACACTATAAACAACAGCCACAGTATGGAAACTGTTGAGGCTGATGTTATCATTAACAGGTGCCGACGGAACAACCCCTGCTGGTGCTGGAGGAAACCTAGAATTGTGTCTCCTCAGCATCCAAGCATGCAGGAGAGGCCAGCCCAGACTCACAAGGACCTCTGCTGCACTCAATCAATCAGGTCGGACCTAGAAAGTAGAAAATTGAAGCAAAAAGCAAAAAAAGCAAACAGGTCATGCGCTTACGAAAAGAAGCCATCAAGGGTCGAATAGTTTCCAATGAAGGTAATTCAGACATTTCAATCTCCTCCTCAAAAGCAGGATTTGGAAATGACCAAGATTCCCTCTTTCTAGTCCTGCTAGTCTTATGACTTTCCGTTTTATCCGACCCTTCATCCTTCTTTTCATTGAACAAGCATTTTAGCCCAAAGCAAGCAAAATTCCCAAAACCGTTTTAGATTGCTGAAAACTATGGTGAGTGCTAAACTACACACCTTAACCTTGAAATGCTGACAACAGCAGAAAATTCCAAAGGCAATCAGAGAGGTTACTCTCACAACACTAACAACCCAGATTAGCGCTTGCAACAACCAGGTGGGAACTACTGCATGAACTACAGTGCCATCCGCAAACTCAGCAGAAATGTTAAGGCGCAAAACATTCCCCAAGTCATTCATGACTTTGGAAAAGTTGTCGCCCTCTGTGGTTTTTGGACTAAGGTTTGGCACATAAGTGGGTCCCACAGGAACCCAACCACCCATAGCATTGATCAATTGAGGGGTCAAGGACTCAGAAGCCCTAATTACAGCAGGAGGAGTCACGTCTGAAGTCACAGTTGGAGTCACGCCCAAAATCTCAGCTGGGAATGAAGGAATGATGACAACTGATTGAGTTGATGCAGGCGTGTCCATGACCTTAGTGACAGGGAGCGTCCTTAATAGAATCCAGGGTGTCATGGTTGTTTGAACCCTTTGCCTTGGTGTTG
>CAJPEX010004508.1:0-21305 GCA_905338405.1 Notodromas monacha | reverse complement strand
TTGCGAAATAACGAGACCGTTTCGAACATTAAAAGATTGAAAATCTGCGAGGCCTTGAGGCGACGAAGTGGCGAGATGAATTGAAGAAAGTGTTGTTCCGTGCCACAGCAGTGGATCAACATTCCATCTTGCTTATTACTGATCTCAAGGTTAGTCAATTCATCTGGCGCTTTTAAAGTTTTTTATTTATTTATTTTTGGTGTCCTTTGTTGTTCATTATACAGGCCACTGTGTATTGGGACGATTTGAACCAGTTGATGCGTGCTGAGGATATCCCGAATTTGTTGTCGCATGAGGAGAAACTCGAAGTTATTGATAATATGAGGGCCATTGACCAAAACAGAGACAAATCACTGCAGGTTTGCAGTCAAATTTTGTCTCAACTGCATGTGAACTCATCAATTCATATTTTAATATATGTTCATTAAGTTTTAATTTATTGCTATTTAAAAAAACTGAAGAAGTACTGCACGAAAATCAATGTATCATGCATACTTTGAAGGTATTTCGAAAGAAAATTTCATTTTTGACTTATCATTGTTTCATGGCCGGGATCATTATACTGTACTGTTTAACTGCGTGATACACTTTCCGTTGAAAAGTTCATCTGAAGTACTGAAGAGACGATCTAAAAATCGCTTATTCATAGGAGAACCAGCCGAGTTAAAGCATCACACGAAACGATTGTATATACAGTACTGTAAAACATCTTTACTTGAAAATTGTTCTGCAACTTTCAAGAGGTTGGATCCACTAACTTCGTTTTGATCAATTTCGAGATTGAGTTCAAGAAAAAATTACACCACATTCAAATATCATCAGACGGACGGTAGCAATGCGGCATTGCTGAACATGTTTCTCAGACGAATTCATGAACAACTCCACATAGTGTGGATAATCGACTCCAGCTCAGATCTTCTTCGCCAAAGACTGCAAGAAATCCCTGCTCTGTTAAATACCTGCGTGATGGATTGGTACCAGGTAATTCCATATAGATTTTCCTTCTTTGCACAATCATCTATATTCAGACCTTTTTTTGTTGTTGAAGGATTGGCCGGAAACTTCTCTGATAGAAGCTGCGGAAATGGCTTTATCCGATGTGGCTTTTGACGAGGTGGAACGCAGGGCAGTTTTTCAGGCTTTGACTCATTTCCATACCTCAGCCATTCTCCTGAATGAAACACTAAAGGAAGAAGAGAAGAAATCGTTCCCTGCTACTCCGCCCACGTTTTTAGGCATGCTTCACACCTACAAAGCTCTTCTTGGCACCAGGAGAAAGTTAGTACAGTACCGTGATTTACTGTCGAATTCTCGTGTTAAAGATACAGTACCTAAATTATTGTTTCAAAAAATGATTTTATTCGTCTTTTTAACATGATTTAGACCGCTTGAAAAAAGGATAAAAATCCTCTGCCGAATTTAGGGAGTGTCCGATTCCCAGTGGTATGTTGCTGGAGAAAAGCACTGTATGCTGTATCTATGTTTATTAACATTTTATTTATGATTTCGTCTTTACATGTTTTTCTATGACCAGTTTGAACAGATTTCTTAATTTCCTTGCAGCAATAATAATATAAGCGTTCCAAAGATGCTCTTTTAAGCCCTCACTTAAGCTTAATGTTCAGCCTCTGAATTTTGCCAAAAGTGGTCATTTAGCAGTACATCATTATTGGAAAAAGTTTTTCCTAATGTTTGAACCACTCTGTAAGTCTGTAGCGTTCGTTGAGACGTTGTTCAGAATTATAGGAAATATAAAAGTTTCAAACCCTTGAAGCCATGCTACAAGGGGTATGCTATAAATTTTCTTCTTTTTGGCAGCCGATCGATAGCTTGGGTTGAAAATTTTAAAGTAAAAAGCAGAATGAAGGAAAATACTGTATCAGAAAGAGGCGAATACAGTATTGGGAATCTTGGATTTTTCGAGTATCTAAACATTTCTCGTGTAATACGCAATTTAGCGGAAAAAAACAAAGAAAAATTGGTCTGTTTCTGGCAATCTGGCTGTTTATCCTTGAATGATCAGCACATACAGGTGATCCTTGATAAGTCAAACCTCCCTAAGTCAAATTTTTTTCAAGTCCCTGTCTGAATTCCCTTGGAATCAGTACATTAAAAACCTCCCTGACTCGAATTTTTTCGTGTAAAACCTCTGTAAGTCGAATTTTCTGAGGCCTACTTGTTATTATTTCTTTTAAATATGAAAGAGAAAATGATTTTTTTTATTTGATGCATCTTGAAAGGAATTCAAAGACAAAAATAGCAAATGAACCCCTGTCTCCAATTTCAGGAAGGTGTAAACTCATTAAGGAGCTAGTTTTGGAACAGAATATTCTCATTTTATGATTTCCCACACTTTTTTCACTTCTCCTCACAACAAAAGTTTTTTTTTATCAACTGGAAACCTCAAAAAATCAAAACCTCTCTAAGTCAAATTTTTTGCCTGGTCCCTAGAAATTCGACTTATAGAAGTACAACTGTAATATGAAAGCTCGGAAAGCCATTTGTGCGTTCTTTCAAACGATTGTTTTTTTTTGCGACGTAGGGAAATCACTGTGAGAAAATCAAGATATGAGCTAGCTTTAGCCAAGGTAGCTGAGGCAGAAAGCCAAATCGGTCACATGGAGCAATCCCTGGTTGAAAAACAGCCCTTGTTGAAGATCAAAGCCAAGGAAGTGGAGGAGTTCGCCTTGACTGTTGACGCTAATGCGAAAGAAGTTGGAGAGGTTGTATATTTAAATTTCGCTCAATGCTCGACTTGAATGACGCAATAATAAATCTACCGCGAATCTTCTTTCAGAAAGAGGGAGAAGTGATGATTGTTGAAGAAAATGTGGAGGAAATGGGGAAGCACGTTGATTCCTTGGAGGAGCAATGGAGGGAGGAGGTGGAGCCTGCTTACCCTCCTTTGCAGGATGCCCAGGGTCTGCTCAAGTCCTTGAACCCTCCGGACATATTGGCTCTGAAGGGCATGAAGAATCCTCCAGCCCCTGTCAAACTTGTTTTGGAGTCCGTTTGCATTCTCATGGTGATGAGCAGATGTTTATTCAACTTCTCAATTTTCCAGTATATATCGTAAGAAGCTTTTGTTTGCTTTCGCGGGAAATTAAATGTATGGTACTACATTACTTTGCGCAAAAGACGCATTCGATACTCGTCATTTATAACTCATGTTGTTGAAATAAATTTGTAAATCTTTCTCTCCGATGATTTTAAAAACATTCAGGAAAGATGGGAATGTTATTTCTTCTGCTTCGCTAATTTCGACAAGCAACCAATATCCTAGTTAGGTACGCTTTCATTTAATTTTAAAATAAACAAATAGAACTATTCTGGAAAGCCCTCAGTATTATATTTCCGAAACACTGTACTTCCTTATAGAATCAGCTCGATTCGCAATCTATGAAATATTAATTCCATTGAATATGAATCGAACAAATTCAACCACTTCTACGAAGTCCAACTTCCAAATTTTCAGCTTACGTTCTTATTCTCACCAAATTATGCCGAAAGAGGAAGATCATCTGTTCATGAAGCAAATGACGACATTTCCTCAGCGTGGACCTCGTTATTTGTTCAACCCTAAATTAAGATTATTTTGGTATGGTTATCATGAAAAATTTATCTTCAAATGCCTGCTTTTAAATTGGATAATTGCTCAGTTTCTCCGTATTCCCTCTTCTTTCTTTTCATTCAAGAGAACAAGGGAGATATCCAACAATTTTCTGTCCACTGTATATTGGAAACATTTTCAGCAGAAATACCGTACTCTCAGTTCAATACTGCATTCAGGAAAAATATGATGTTTCATCCCTAATTACTATACAATCTTTAATTGGATCTCAATAAGTAAGGGCGTATCCGCATCACTTATTGTATCCTTGTCCGTGACCATTTATTTTTTTATGGATCAGAATGGCTGCTGCTGGGGACTCTTCTATTATTTATATTCCCAGTGTGAGAATGAGGGAAAATTTGCGATCATTATCGTGGTCTGTTGGTTTACGCCATAAAATTTCATCGCCCGTGTATACTCAAATTAAAAGTACGGTAAATAACTTGAGAATGAATATTTTTGAAAACTTTTTCAGGGAAAAACGCCGGACAGAATCAATGATCCTTCAGCCCCGGGTAAATTGATAGAGGATTGGTGGAACCCCGCAAAACGGCTTCTCAGCGACGCAGCTTTGGTTAAAAAATTAGTGGCCTATGCCACGCCTGGGCATCACGGAACCAGTGCTAGTGACACTGAACCTGCTCCAGATGATGCCTCAGGGACCACACTGACCTTGGCACAGAAAGAAAAGGCTGTGGAAACCATCCGGAAGAAGCATCTGCAACACCCTGATTTTAATCCTAAGAAAGTCGAACAAGCGTCTGCAGCAGCTAAAGGTACAGATGAACCTCAATACAATAACTCGAACCTCCCTATTTATTTTTCAAGTCATCCCTCTCTAAATTCCTCGGGCAAAATACATTTAAAATCTCCGTAACTCAAAGGCTTCCCTCATCAAACCCTCATAACCCGAATTTTCTGAAGGCCTTTTGGGTATTATTTCATTGACACAGGAAAGATAAGAGCAGTTTGATTGTACCTTATGATGCGTTTTGGAAGGAAGTGAAAAACGAATTGGGGCCTATTAATCCTTGCCTTTAAGTTCATCATCCTGTCAAATCATTCATGAAGCAATTTAATGCCCAGAATATCACCAATTCTACAATTTCCTTCAATTTTTGTTCTGTTTCCCAAAACGAAAATGCTTGTTTCCCTAACTCGAATTGTTTTGCGAGTCCCTTGAAATTCGACTTGAAAAGGTTCGACAGTATAATATTTGAGGTGCTGTAAAAAAAATGTCTGACGATATATTTCTAAAAATTATTCGAATGTGCAGCGATGTGCTTGTGGGTGATCGCCATCGAGAATTACTTCAGAGTAGAAAAAGGAGCCGTTCCGAAGCGGGAGGCGTATGAAACAGCAAAAGAAGAGTATGACAAGGCTTTGGAACTTTTGAGGGAGAAACAATCCCGTCTACAAGAAGTAAAAAGCTATTCACCTGCGTCAATATTGTGGGACTTGCTTCATTAAACTTTGGCTTATGCGTTTAATTTTTATTAGGCTCAAGAAGGAGCGATGGCATTGCAAAGCAAGCTGGATGAAATGAAGGCTGAGAAGGGAGAACTCGACACGGAAATTGATTTAACCAACAAAAAACTTGGCCGGGCGAGACAATTGATTGAGGGCCTGGGAAACGAACGAAGCCGTTGGGCTGGAGTAGTGCAAGATCTTCACGTCCTGCGCAAAAAATCTACTGGTCAGTTTAATACTATTTAATACCGAATATTTTGGGGTTCGCCATTAATATACAGTATACCCAAAATACTGCGAGACGAAACATTGAAATGCTGACACGCAGAACCGCAAAAAATACTTTAAGCCACAATATTAACTTTCAAAAAGGGCTAAATAAAGACGCTCGGAAAGAGTGTAGCATTCCAATAATTACTTTGTTGTGAAGCAGCTTTTACTTATGACAGAATAAATCTGTGATTCCGTCCCAAAATTTTTTTTAACGCCATCCTTCAAATTGTGTTTCCTTTTAAAGTTTATTATTTTATGTTTTTACAGGGGATGTGGCTTTGGTGGCCGCATTTTTAAGGTACCTCGGTCCCATGGACTACCCGAGAAGGATGAGTCAGTTGGACGCTTGGCTGACATATTGCAAGAGCATCAGTTTGCCTTGCTCGGAATCAATTGATCCCCTTGAAATTCTGGAAAACGATGCCGAAACTACTCATTGGCTCAATTGCGGTCTACCAGCAGACGATGTCTACACTCAGAATGCGCATATGTTGAAGTAATTTGATTTCTTTGTTTTTGTACCTGATCTCAGGTTGATTTGTTAGTTGTTGCATAAATTACGCCTACATTTTCTTAAGTTTAATCAGGTTAAACTTAGCTTAGCTTAGATCAAGTCCATTCTATTGTTTCCTGTCATATTTGTATTCTATGGATTTATGAGACGCTTGGCCGACATTCTAGAAAGAAACTATTTTTGACATCGAAGTGTGCTGATAAGGAAAAGAATGAAGTATTGAATCTTTTCATCATTTTCCACTGCTATACCTTCAAATTCATCATCTTCTTAAATGTGTGTTTCCACGCATTATCATGCATAACATAACTGTACTTCGAATAATTTTTGTTACTGTTTCTTTCGTCCGATATTTTCAGTAGAGTGAGGGACAGGTGGCCTTGCATTATTGACCCCGATTCGATTGGAATGAACTTCATAAAAGCTTGGGAAAAAGGATCGAACCTGCATGGGGTCAACTTCAGTGAAGCCGAATATATGACCACTCTGGAAAATTGCATTCAATTTGGCCATCCAGTTCAGTTCACCAAGATTCTGTAGATTTTGCGCAGAAGAAAATTATTTTTTAATATGTTTTCAGGTTATTATCGAGTTGGATGGACAAGAACTGGATCCATCGTTGGAAGCTCTAATGGCCAAGCAGACTTTCGTGCAAGCCGGAAGTAACTTCATCAAAGTTGGCGAGTCTTGCATTGAAATCTCCAATGAGTTCCGGTGTGTTGTTCTTGTCATTTCTCAAGATTTGCAGTGTGCTTAATCATAACTTTTGATATTCTGTTTACATAGGATGTATTTCATTTTAAGGGAAAGACGGACTCATTTCCCTGCGCAGCTCATCGGACATTTCAACTTGATAGATTTTTCAATGACGAAACCAAACCTGCACGAGCTTGTGATGGCCATGGTTGTGGGTAAAGAAAATCCTGACCTGGAGGAGGAAAAACGGCAAATAGCTAGTCAAGCCACTGACAACAGAAGGTTTCGCTATCTTTGGTCTTTTAACATTTTATTCTTTATTTTTATGTCCCAAAATCTTTTTTTTCTGGCGTGGAAAGTTGGTGGTTTTGCATGTCTGTTGTGAAGAAGACTATTACAGAAGCGTATGACTTTTTTATTGAGAATTTATTCAGAAAAAGCCAAGACTGTTGTACAGCACTGCATTAAAAATTTAAGAGGCAACTCTATTTTCGAACTTTTCTCTTTACACTCCCCTATGATATAGAACTTTTTTTTTGCGAATAAATGGAAACCTTTTTTGCTCTGGAAACAAAAAAAGATAAATTAGGTAAAGCAGAAATACTGAGCTCGTCCAATATATTTTTTTTTTTTACGGTGAAAGGATTTATTTGTCTTTGGTTTTAGGCGTGAAAAAAAGTTTGAACAGAATTTTTTTAGTCTCGCACTGATCTGTATAATTACCGTTGATTTTGAATTTCTAAATTGGTGACTTTTCTGTTGGTTCTTCACAGTGTAACAAGGTGTGTCACACACCACAGAAGTACAATTTAAATCCTGCAGCATTTGAGGAGGTTTAGTGTATCTTATGGAATTAGCTGTATAAGTTAAAATATACCGTAAAACATGAGAAAATCTCGGAATAGATGCAATGTAAGTTTGACAAATTTTTGTTACTGTACTACACCATTATCTAATAATTAAAGTAGAAATAAGTCGAAAGGGTGCCACACTTTTTGAAAGGACATCAAATCGAGATTGCATCGCAGTCCATTGAATCGAGAAATCATTGTTTTATGTATCTCAGGCAAAAGAAGGAGCTAGAAGAGAAAATCCTGGAAGTCCTGACCCTCTCGGAAGGGAACATCCTGGACGACGAGTCCGGTGTGAAAGTGCTCACATCCTCTAAATTCGTCTCGGAAGAGTTGAAGTCCAAGGAAGCCGCAGTTGCGACTAATCGAAGCCGTGTGATGACGGCTAGGGCCAGGTTCAATCCAGTCGCTGCCTACGTCGTTGCTCACTTCTTCACATTGCTGGATTTCGTGCTTGTGCGCAAGAGTTGCTATTCCTTCAACGTGGACTGGTTCGTTGACTTGTTCCGCGCAGTCCTGGATGAGCAGTCGACTGCAGTCGAAGACCCCGATGAGAGGCTTGCAGCACTGAAATCTGACCTCACTGTCGCTGTATTCCGTAAAATTGGGCTGCAGTTGTTCGAACAGGTCAGCTAATTTCACGTTTTCGCACTCCATAGCTTTTCTGATGGGAGGAAAGGACGGAACATTTTTGGGATCAACCGTGCTCTTTATACCCATCATAAGTTTATTTTGAAAGTCCGTGTTGGCCTTGTCAGCGCTGCTGCCGGATTTAATTTAATCAGCACCTCGTTGCTTCGTGTTTTAATAAATTTAAAACACTTTTAAAGAAATTCAGCAATTTAGTTCAAGAAATTTAAATATGTATTCTAGGAAATAGAAAAATGTATTTTAAGAAATATAAAAATGTGCTTTAAGAAATACTGTGTAAAAATATATATTTGAAGAAAAATGAAAAAAATTTTCAAGAAATTTAAAAATGTTTTATAAAAAAATTTGAAATGTCTTTTAAGAAATGTAACAATTGACATCGAGGAATGTAAAAATTCACTTCGAGAAATCTAAAGTTTCAAGACATTTAAGAGATGTAGGTGAGGCAAATTTCTTTGTTTTCCCGAAGAAACATATTTTTATCTACTTTCATTCTTCAAAAAAATTGCAGACCAAAATGTAGCAATAAGATCAGCAGTAGCCCTGACAAAATTGTCTTGAACTTATCCCTGCTTAAAAAAAAATTATTCAAAATATATATATTGATTTTAGTGATTATGCCATCTGTTTTCTGAGAGAAAAAAATATTAAAAAAAAAAAAAACCTGTCATTTTGCAGAAACCTTAGCTTTGCCGCTTATAAATACTGTACATACCTTTTGTAATGTGAAACAAAATATAGTATTTTATTCATTTTTTCACCAGTCGTTGTGCAGTACAATATTTGTTTCGAAAAAAGCTTTGATGGTGAGTACTGATATTCTGTTCGTGATTTAAAAATATTTTTATTGATAAATTATCTTTAAAAATTAAAAAAATTATTTTATGATTGAATGCTCGTTATCATAGGAGTGTACCGTGTATAGATAATGTATTAAAATTGGTGGAACAACTAACTTAATTTTTTCAAATTTTAGGCTGGAATGAGGTATGGGGAAGTGCTTTATTGTAATCAACAGCTATGTGCATGTTAATTTCCAGTTACAGTATTTTAGTCAAGCGTGCCTCAGAAAAAAAAATAACTAAGCGAGTCGTGAACATTCCAGGATTTGGAAATCTTCCCGTTCCTTCTGGCTATCAACCTTGGGGTCACAACACAAGCAATGCGATTCGAGGAATACGAATTATTCCTTAAGAACCTCAACTGCCTGTTGGATGAAGAAATCATGTCTTCTTGCAAAGAAAAATCAAACTTCTCCCGGACGACTTCTGCTAGACTCAGAGCTCTGGGGTTCATGGAGGAGTTCAAGGTATGTGAAGTGAAGAATGACTCATTAGCGAAACAAAATTTTCAAGCATATTTCTGCGTTGATTTCTGTGCAGGACCTGTATGACAATGTCAAACAAAATGAAGACATTTGGCTCCAATGGACCGCGGGGGAGGTAAATTCTGTGCCGTGGATTGAGAACAAAACGCTGTCGACGTTTCAGACCGTGTTGCTGAGGCAGTGCTTCAGGCCAGGGACAGTTTTAGACTGGCTGAAGAAACTTTTGAAAGGTACGAAATACTGGATATTCTTCGGAGTACGGTTGAACCTCCGTGCGTCGAATTTTTCAAGTCCCTGTCTGAATTCCCTTCGGAAAAATGCATGAAAAGCCTTCCTAGCTCGAAGACTTTCCGTCTCAAACCTCTATAATTCGAATAAATTGGAGGCCTTTTGATTAATATTTTCTGACAGAGGAAGGAAAAAAGCAGTAAGTATGTAACTTGATGTGTTTGGAAAGGAAGTGAAGGACTTATTGAGCCAATAAACCCTTGTGTCAATTTCAGCAGTCTGTCAACTGCATCCAGGAAGCAATTTTCGGCCCAGAATATCAATTGAAATTTCATGTGATTCCTCTCTCTTTCCCGTAACAAAAATATTGGTTTGCCTGTCTTGAATTTATTGCGTGTCCCCCAGAATTTGACATGATATGAGGTTCGATTATATAAAAATGCGGTGCATTGGAACTTTTTCAGGACAAAATTCCATTTGAGGACTAACACGTTAAGACATTTGGCTCCAATGGACCGCGGGGGAGGTAAATTCTGTGCCGTGGATTGAGAACAAAACGCTGTCGACGTTTCAGACCGTGTTGCTGAGGCAGTGCTTCAGGCCAGGGACAGTTTTAGACTGTCTGAAGAAACTTTTGAAAGGTACGAAATATATTCTTTGGAGTACAGTTGAACCTTTCTGCGTCAAATTTTTCCAGTCCCTGTCTGAATTTCCTTCGGAAAAATGCATAAAAAACCTCCCTAACTCGAAGACTTTCCGTCTCAAACCTTTATAATTCGAATAAATTGGAGGCCTTTCGATTAATATTTTCTGACAGAGGAAGGAAAAAAGCAGTAAGTATGTAACTTGATGTGTTTGGAAAGGAAGTGAAGGACTTATTGAGCCAATAAACCCTTGCTTCAACGTCAGCATTCTGTCAACTCATTCAGGAAGCAATTTTCGGCCCAGAATATCAATTGAAATTTCATGTGATTCCTCTCTCTTTCCCGTAACAAAAACTAACCAAACGGACAGAACTTAAATAACGCACAGGGGGTCTTAAACTGTACTATACTCCAAGCTAATATATTTTTACGCCACGTAACCTTGAAAAAGTCCTGTTTTAAGGTAAACTCCTGATTGTGCAGTCCTGTAATATTTCATTAGAAATGGTTGGTGAAGTAGCAGCAACAGTTCTCACAGCTCCAATCACTTGGAACATCGGCAGCACCTTAGATGGCACTTCGTGTTCCCAACCGATTTTACTGCCGCATTTCGCGCATGATGGTGATGCTTGCGAATTAGTTCAATCCATGGTTCAAGCCAAGGTCAGTTAAATATATATTTCGTCCATTTGTATGTTTATTTCTTATTTTTGTGTTGGTAATATGGGATACTTTTTATGAAAGAATATGGCTCCTGAAAGACTGAAAGTTCTTTCCTTGGGCATGGATCAAGTTGAAGCCACCATCAAGAGCCTGGAAAGCGCTTCGAAAGAAGGCCAATGGGTTCTGCTGCAAAATACTCACTTGTCTGTCGATTTCCTCTCCAGCATTGAAAAGGTGAAGTATATGTTTCGTAACTCCTGGGTAAAGTGAAGGTTGTGCCGCAAGGATTGCCCGGTGCTTCTCGATAACAAATGGAACTTTATTTTTATGCTCAATTTTGAATTCAATTTTTTTCAGTTTTTGGATGGTTTGACATCAGATAACACTCACCCAGAGTTCAGACTGTGGATAAGCTTTTGCCTAGATGCACTGGAAGACGGAGATGAAGAAGAAGAGGAGGATGTCCCAGCTATCCCTATTTCGATACTTCAGAGGGCATCAATCATTGCTGCTGATTCCAAACTTGGACTGCGTTACAACATGCTCAGGTGAATCTTCCCGTTTTATCTCGTTTTTGAACCTTATTCACTTGAGTTTTTCACATTGAAATATTTTGTTTATAGATGTTATTCTTCTAAAATCCTGGCCAAGAGGGACTTCTGGGACCTAGTCAGAGAACATAGTCAACTTCACCGAGCAGCTTTCTGCTTCAGCGTTTTCCATTGCTTGTTGCATGAAAGAATGGTTGCTTATAGAGGCTTTACTTCCGTCATGGGAGATGATATTGGATTCCAGGATTTTCTGGTCACTGTACAACAATTGTCAACGTGGCCTGAAAAGGTGGGTAAATTATGGCCCGAGAATTGAACCATTCCATCACGATCGGATTTTATCTTTTTTTTTCTACTGTAAATGAAAGTGTCACTCCTAAATCTGCGATATCTCTTATATGGAAGTCATAGACGATTTTGGGAATAAATTAACGGGTTGGGGTGTTTTGTGGGACTTCTGTTTTCAATAAGACTTCGCGGAAAATTTTCAAAAATCTATTAATCGAATCTGAAATCTCGTAAGGATGGAAGTTTCAGTGGTAATTTATTAGTGAATATCATTTATTTTTATGCACAGTAGCAGCATTTCCGTAAGTTTAAAAAATCTAAAATGAAAACAGACATTTTCCAACCTTAAGAATGAGCTAAAAATCTTAAATAACAGCCTGTGATTTTCCTTTAAATTCTGCGTGAGTATATACAGAGGAAAATCAGACCACACGTGCTGAAAATCCAGTATGAAGTATTTTTTGAATGAAACACCCGAAAAAGTAACGAATGAGTGATCAAACTCCTTTTCCAAAATCGTTCATAATAAATTACGGCGTAAAGTTTATTTTAATGCATTTTGAAGGCGTCGTGGGACAGGTCCTGGATGGCTTTCCTGGCCTGTGGCTGGAGCTACGGAGGACACACTGGAGCTTCAGTGGACCTCAGATTTTTAACGGCGTTTTTCCACCAAGTCCTCGACCTTGGATTTGATGACAACTCTGCTGAAGCAATTCTAAGTCTCCTTGGCTGTGGGTTATTCTTTTTCTTTCATGCTGATCGAGTTATTGCCGTATTATTTATTTTAAAATTAAATTACCAAATCATTCGTCCTTGGGAAAGATGCGTACTGTATCTTACTTTTTGCGAAAAAAAATTTTGAATGATCTAGTTCCGCCTAAGACGCGTGCCCATTTTTCTGTGGCATGTGCCAGTTTGCTTTGAGCTTAAAAACTCACTTACTTTAGTTTTTAGAAATATTTTAGCTGAAATTTATTGACTGTTTTGAAAGTCTGGCAATAAGCTCCAAAATCTTAGATTTCATCAAAAAATATTTACTGTATACTTGATGAGGCGCACCCAATTTTTTGACCGCAATATTCGAATAAGGGTGCGGGTGGTACTGGAGAAAATATATGCGTAGTACATTTCTTATGGAATAATTTATATGTTTCGGACTGCAGCTTCAAATCCGTCTCAGTGGCTTCAACAAGAACAATGGGACCATGACGACATCATGTTGCTGGTTGACTCCCTACCTCAGCAGTCGAATGTCAAGTCGTTGCTGCTCTCTCATGCCGCTACTATCATGAGAAATATTGACGAGGTGGAAAACCTGGTAAATGCTGGGAGAGTGATTCAGGTGAGTGACCTCTATATTCTCTAAGAAAAAAAAAAGAGCGAAGTTTTCAAGCAAGAATAACATATTCAAGTAAAAATCGCGCAGTTTGAAATGTTATGTGTTTATTTGACACAGACGTACTCTGACATTTTGAAAAATATTGACGAGGTCAAAATCTGATGAATGCCGGGAGAGTGATTCTTCTGCGAAAAACAAAAAAGTGAAGTTATGAATCAAGAGTGACATTTTCAAGAAAAGTTCCACGGTTGGGAATTGAGTGTGCTTATATGACATACTTTGCAAGTTTGCGTTTTACATGATGTTTACTATATAGAGGTACGACTGCCCGTGGGACACTCTTGATGTTGATCTGATCTCCCAACTTGTCCTGAGGCTAATGAGAACGTTTCCGAAGAGCCTGGACCCCATCAAACTTACTTTGCATGCTGTGGAGGATGCTGAACAGCGACAGGAAGTTGTGGATCATATTACCGTTGCCATGGATTGGGAAGTCAAGAGCTATAACGTGTTGCTCTCCATCATTCATGAGTCTCTGGTGGAAGTTCAGAAAGTTCTTGATGGTGAGAAACAAATCGGACGACCAATTTCCTTTTTTTTTTTTTTTTTACTCTATTCAACCATATTTGCAAGCATGGATCAACAACCGAAGAAGTCGCCTCTATATATGCTGTCTTTTCAGTAAGGCGGGACTAAAATAAAGAAACGCCTGAATGAGATGCGAATTATAAATACTGTATTGTAAATACGGCAAATCAATCGCAAGCTCTCTAGAAAATATACAAGTGCAATCTGCGGATCGAAGTGCATTGTAACAGATGTTCAAAAAAAAAAGCGGTCGTCAAATGCAGCTATCAATTGCGAAACGCAGTAAAAGCAACTTACTCACATTATTCAGGTATGTTTCCTCATCAAAACTGTCCACATGACATCGTCTCGTCGGTAAATACTGTACATGAATCCACTTATTCTTTTACTCTCTACACGACCAGCATTCTTTAAATTTGTCTACCCGTTGAACGTTAAACTTTAAAACACTTAGAAATTATAACACCCATCACATTTAAAATTGTTGCAACCCCGAATTAAGTTATTGTGGATGCGTCCGCGTTCGTGTCTCAGCTAAACTGATGCCAACAATAGATCAGTGCAATAAAATTAGCCCTGGTCTTCTTTAAATAAGCACAAATTTCCGATTGAAAAGATATAAAAGTGTCGATGATGGGAATAATAAACAAGACTTCAAAAAATTCCGATGAATTCATGCGAAAATTCGTAAATAAATTGTATTTGAATTTCTATAGGCGGTTAAATCACGAATATTTAGAAAATGTCGTTCTGGTGAACACCATACATGCTGGTTTGTCGAATATCACGGTTGCTTTTGAATTTAAGGGGAAGCTGTGATGACTCCATCGCTGCACAGGACCATGTATCAGATGTCCCATGACCAAGTGCCCGAGGTTTGGGACTCGGTTTGCTACCCTCACCCGGAAGACTTGGATGAATTCACTTTTGACCTCATCAGCAGGCTCCTTTACATGGAGGTAATCCAACAGCAGACGATAAAAGATGGCTTTAGAACTCAAATAAGAGGCTCATTGCTGCAGGGGTTATATACTCATTCACATCAACTGTGATGAGAAAATGTTCTTTCTTTTTTCTTTCCCTCATCTTCGTCTTATCTGTTCCATATACATCTAAGGACTTGAAACATGCGACGGCTCTGGCTCACCAGAGTACAGCAGTGCAATTATCAGGGATGTTCTCGCCCTCCAAGTTTCTGGGAGCAGTGACGATAAACTTCGCTTCCGCACTTGGGATTAATCCGAACGAGATTGCTTACGAAATGAGGGTGAGCCGACGTTTGTTTCCAGCCATATGCTCTGTAAAAATATACATCCTCGACAAGGAAATATCGAATGAAATGAAATAATTCTCAGACTTCGGGGTTGGAAGCTACATATAATCGTGTTACCCTGGGTGGGAATTATTTATATATATATATAGAGCAACTCGGGATCAGACAAAACGGAAGGCTTGAGACTTCAAGGGTTATTTTTGGAAGGAGCTGCCTGGAATGACGGATTAGGCTGTTTGGAAGACGCAGTGAAAACATTTGAAACGGAATTGCCTACGGTAAGGTTTCATTCATTTCATTTCAGAATATATTTCATGAACACAGGATATAGTTAAAGATGAATGAATACGAAGTTGTAGTCGAGACAAAAATAATTCTGAGCAGGTCAGGAAGAGGAATACTGTATACATGCTTTTAAATTGCATTCGAATAAATCGAACCTCTCCAAATCGAATTTCGAGGAGCCAGCGAAAAAATTTGAGCTGGGAAAACCAAAATTTTTGTAGATGGAAAGAAAAATGAATCGCAGGAAATGATAATTCGTGATATTCTGGACCTTAAATTGCTTCATAAATAAGTTGATGGGATGCTGAACTTGGAAGCAAGGGTTAGTTTGCCCGATTAGTCTTTCGCCTCTAATCAAAACACATCAGCAAGTTACCTTTAATTGCTTTTCTCTCTCCTGTTGCAATGACAAAATAGCCAGAAGGCTAGAAGAAAAATCGAGTTATGGAGGTAATGCATTGTTTCTAAAGGAATTCAGATAGGGACTTCCGCAAAAAATTCCGCATACGCAGGTATTCGATTTTAGGTTAGAGTTATTAAATGTTCAAGTGTAAAAAAACGCCAGCACTTTTATTTACGAACCAAGTCATGAAAATATCTGAGATTTTGTGCGCCTCGTCTGCACCTTAATAAATAAGAACTTCATACATCATCCGAGTCATTCAAAAAATTACAGCTGGATGCATGTGTTGATGTGTATCATATGGGCTATTTATGTACAGTACAGTACAGTGTTACATTTGGTTTTTTCTGTTTTCTTTAAACCATGCACATGTAAACTGCGAGCGCTTCGCATTCAGTTATGCCCTGAGATAAGAGTATACCGGCATGTCAAAGTACGGTAGTCGTGATTTTGTGCGCCTCGTCTGCACCTTAATAAATAAGAACTTCATACATCATCCGAGTCATTCAAAAAATTACAGCTGGATGCATGTGTTGATGTGTATCATATGGGCTATTTATGTACAGTACAGTAAGGGCTTCACGCCCTCACTAGCAGTATCCTACCGGTCGTTGTGTAACTATATTCAGAACCTGTTATAATAACCGGGCGCCCGGATGTCTACGAGATCGCGTGCCTGTCTATTCATTTCCTCATTCCATTGCATTCCTGGCAACTGCTCACATCCTTTTGAACCTGTGTGTGTGTGATCGCTGATCCGCTACTCTGAGCCTAATACATTGTGTGTGTGCTGACGTCACGTCTACATTCCTTCAACATTCCGTCAGAGAACCTTATTGGGGGCTCGTCCGCCGACCTGAACTTCAACAAGCAATAGTGATTAGTGACAATTTTGATCAGTACTACGGCCAGAGTGAGTGGTGAGCATGCCAAACGAAACTCCCAAGCAACCAGCAGCAAAAAGTGAACAAACCGAAGTTTCATCAGATGACGACTCCAGTGTGTCCAGAAATCCAACCAGCCCATGGGAGTATATTTCGAAAGTGTACATACAACAATATTTCACAAAAGTCCGCCTAGAAAAACCTCAATCTGGGCTCAAATCTGACTACATTGCGCGTCTCAATGAACTGCACATCACTCCTGCAGTAATATGCCCTGAATTAGTGTCACAAGTTCAGTCCAATCCAGTTGCCACTGGCATACCAACCTCCAACCAAAATTTTCCAAAACTTGATTTTATCAAGCAAGAAGTGGATGAAGATATCGATGATTTTATCAAACGTGCTCAAGCAGTTTTTCGCATCAGAAAAATCTCAGAAACGGATCAATTGGTGTGTTTGCTAACGTGCACTCGACCAAATATTGCGCAAACAGCCCAAAGACTCTTTGATGCAGGGGTCACAACCTTTGAACAACTATCAAGTAAATTATCGCAACGATTTGGATTATCAAGGTACGAGCGACTGCGGAGATTCCACAGTATACGACCACTTCAAGAGGAATCATGGCAACATTTTGGCGAGCGCTTGTACCATGAGTACATTTTGTTCCTGCGGTACACAAAGCAAAAAGCAGAAAACAATGAAGTTGCAGAAACTATCACATATGCCCTGCTTGACCAGTTACTCAACATCTGTGATCCATATCTGCAAAATCATATCAAGGATAATGTGGCAAAGTTGACGCCTTTTTCATGGGATGGCATTCTGGAACTTGCAGACACATATCGCGAAAATCATGCAAAGCCCGTGGGTTCTCGACCAGTTTTTCGCCCAGGAGCAAGAACAAACGCTAACCAGCAAAGTCAAGTAACCGGAAATTCACCCAGTTATTTTTGTATGTACCACAATTGCATGCAGTACCACAAAAGTGAAGATTGCAATCTGGGAAAGCGACGCAGAGCCTATCAATCTGGTTACTCTAATAACAACTATGCAAGCAGCTCACGACCATCTCCGTGTTACACATGTGGTCAAACAGGACATTTGACAAAAGACTGCCTGAAACAGGGAAACTCCAAACCGGCACAGTAGAGGCGCTCTGCTGTGACGTGGCTAGCAAACAACAAAATGCGCCACTCATTATTCAAATTACAATCAAGGGTCAGGTCAAATCAGCACTACTTGACACGGGAGCATCGCATTCTTTCCTTGATCAACAAATTGCAAACCAATTGAATCTCCAATGCATGGCTGAATTTGCACACGTTACAACAGCGGTTCAATCTAATTCTGTCCAAGTCATGCAAACGGCACATACGCAATTTCAATTTTGTGGAGCAGAATATCAAGTGTCATTTCACCTTCTGCGCAAACCAACCTACCAAATCATTCTTGGGAGAGATGTACTGCAAATGTTACCAATCACAATCACCTTGGATGGGCATCGAATTTTTACTGGATTTCAAAACATACGCCGGCCGCCAGCTACTCCCGCACTTAAAATTGGGGATGGGATACAATTTGTTGATGGGTCTCCCAGTGAACGACAAGCAATCACACAAATACTTACTCAATATTCAGGAGCTATTTTCCAGTGGTCAGGACAGCAAGGCTTGTTCACGAGTCATGTGGCTACATTACCTACAGCTAACAACATTCCACCTGCATCACGGCCATTTTGACAATCAGCTGACAAGCGTGAACCTTTCCGGGAAATCATCAATGAATACATGGAACAAGGAATTATAGAATATGCTACTTCACCATACAATTCACCTGCTTTCCTTACACAAAAGAAGTGCGAAGATCCATCAGCACCCGCATCCAAACAATGGCGTTTGGTGGAAGATTACCGAAAGCTAAACCAAACATTGCATACGGACAATTACCCAATGCCAGTGATTCAAGATCTTCTTGATGCGCTAGGAAGAAAAAATGAGTACTTCTGCTGCATTGATTTACATTGGGGTTTTCACCATGTCCCACTTGCTCATGATGATCGACAGAAGACTGCTTTTACCACACCTCAAGGACAGGTGCAGTACACCGTTTTACCATATGGCATTAAAAATGGTCCAGCAATTTTTCAACAAACTGTGGACATCATTTTACGCAAACATTTGTACATCAGGTGTCTTGCCTATGTGGATGACATCATTGTGTTTGGAGCTACATTTCCAGAGGTGTGTCAAAATTTAAAATTGGTCCTGCATGATTTGGCCACTGAAGGAGCTGCAATTGATATAAAAAAATCACGTTTCTTGGCACATACCATCGAATTTCTTGGACATTCAATTGATAAAACTGGAACCAAACCTCTGGAGCAAAACCTCAATGCAGTCAAAAATTTCCCACAACCTACAACTGTCAAGGAGTTGCAGCGTTTCCTGGGTTTGGCAACCTACATCAGATCCTACCTACCAACAAACTTTGCAACACTTGAGAAAACTTTGAGGAATATCATACCACCCAAACCAAAAACGGCTCTGGAATGGAACTCTCAAGCAGCAGAAGCTTTTCAGGCCATCAAGGATATTCTTGCGCAAGCTGCCAAACTTGAACGTTTTGACCCTCAGCGAAAAACCGAAGTACATTGTGATGCCTCAGGGACCAGTCTTGGAGCAATTCTTGTTCAAACAGACAATCAAAACAAATCATATATTGTGGAATACGCTAGCCGAGTACTTACCCCAGCAGAAACTCGATATTCAAATACTGAAAGGGAGCTGTTGGCTGCAGTTTGGAGTGTGACACGGAAATTCCGACATTACTTGGAACATCGTCCATTTGTCATTTATACGGATCACAAGGCATTACTTGGAGCAAATAAACTCAACGCAACTCACTCAACACGGCTGGTGCAACTTAAAATGAAATTGGAACCTTTTCAACATGTTATCTTATACAAACCTGGTGCTACACTAGCGGGACCGGATGCTTTGAGCAGAATCACACAAACAATTGTGCTCAAGGAAGTACCCAACCCTGACCAACAACATGAAATTATTGATGCCTACCACATCGAAATGGGGCATCCCAGCTGGAAAAAAGTGTATCCTGTGTTACGTGATCGATTTACTTGGCCTCACATGCGAACATCAGTTAAGGAACGGTTGCAGCAGTGTCAGACATGTTTTACTTTTAATGATCCGGTGTCGCGAGTTGGTACACATTTTAGCCCTGTCACAACCAAAGCACCTTTTGAGCGCTTGGGAATTGACTTTTATGGTCCACTGCCAATGACGCCGCGGGGACATCGTTATGTGTTTTTTGCAGTTGATTATTTTTCCAAATACGCGATTGCAATGCCTATTTCAAATGCTGATACGCGAACTGCAATGTCTTTTCTTGCGGATGTTTTTACGCACTTTGGCAAATTTCGAGCAATTCACAATGATGCGGATCCTGTTTTTCGATCTAAATTATTTGAGCAATTTTTGGAATTGAATGATATTTCCCACCACACAGCTCACCCAACCCACGCTGAGGGCAATGGGTGTTGTGAGCGAGCAATCCGGACACTTGGGCGCATTCTGGCCAAGACCTCTCCTGACCCTAAAAGTTGGGATTTGGTGCTGAGGACCTGTGTCAATTCTTACAATGCAACGCCGCATTCTACTACTGGTGGTGTCCCGTATGAGGTGTTTTTCCAGCGTCCTGTCACTCGACTGGCTGATGAGCGTTTTAATGTGTCAACGGATGTCAAAATACCAACCAATTTGGATGTGCAAAACCAAACCAATCAAGCTCAGCAGTCCTATCTTCACCAAGCCAACCAAAGACGCTTACCTCACTTTGAACCTGGTGACTTTGTGTCAGTTGTTCCTCGTCTACCCAATCAACATCGTCATGTTGCTGAGCGTCGTTTCCGGACACGCAAACTTGGACCCTTCATGGTCGTGCGCAATCTTGGTCAAGGTCAATACCAGGTTGCCAATGGCCCTCATCTTCAGGTGGTAAATGCCTGGGAGCTTACTAAATTCACTAGTAGGCTTCAACCATCTCCGGCAGCGGATAAAGGCACTACTTTGCAAACCCTGTCTTCTACCACTTCTGTTCCTGATCAACCTCAGTCAACTGTGGAGGTCCAGCTTCCTTCCTGTTCTGATGCCGCTGCTGTACCTCATCATGGCGCCATCTCTCCTCACGCGTCAAACCAACAAAACCCCCGGGGGGGGAGAGTAAGGGCTTCACGCCCTCACTAGCAGTATCCTACCGGTTGTTGTGTAACTATATTCAGAACCTGTTATAATAACCGGGCGCCCGGATGTCTACGAGATCGCGTGCCTGTCTATTCATTCCTCATTCCATTGCATTCCTCGCTACTGCTCACATCCTTTGGAACCTGTGTGTGTGTGATCGCTGATCCGCTACTCTGAGCCTAATACATTGTGTGTGTGCTGACGTCACGTCTACATTCCTTCAACATTCCGTCAGAGAACCTTATTATACCTTTTCAATTCGTGGAGAAATTTGCGGAAGTCAACGGAAAAGGTTCCTGAAATCATCCGGAACTTCGATGAAGAAGCAATTCCCGTTGAAATATCCCCCGAAACGAGACCGTCTCCGGGAAGAATTTGTAAAGTGATTTCGACTGGATGTATGTGAAAACGGCGTCAGGAAGAATGTGAATGTAGGAAGTTAGTTGTAGATATATACCCACTCTTATGATGGTAATTGAATACAGTACGAGATGATGAAAAT
>CAJPEX010004507.1:0-21311 GCA_905338405.1 Notodromas monacha | reverse complement strand
ACGTTATACACGTCCCCCAGGACGGATGTGAAGGGTTTCGTGAATATGTACAACAGCTTCGGCAAGTCCACACTCTTCAGCACCTATTCGAGAAAAAATAATGTTGTCAAAGCGTTTTGCGAGTGTTACTGAAGTGACTTTTAAAGCAGTTAGGGGATAATGAAAAAAATCGTTGTTCATACCTGTAATAAAAAACTCTCAAGAAGTAATTCTGAAGGTTACTATTTTCTGAGGTGAGGAACGTTCGCTGCTGGCGCTTTCTTTTCAGAATTCACTGATTAGTAATGAGCCTCGCGAAAATTGTCTCTCTTTTTTGTGCAGAAAGCCTTATTTTTAAGATAGGTGGGAAAGTTTCCAAAACTTCTGGTTTGGCATATGTTTCTTTTATGACAATGGAGATTCTGAAATTTCTGGAGAACAAAATAAACTGTTCATCGAATGATGTGCGGTAGAACATTTGTTTCCCAGTACAAAAGCAGTAGAACTGTTCGTTCTTGACGATTTTCTTCCAAGACGGTCGAAAAACTGAGTTTGGAAACATTTTAATGAGCCCTCTTTCGCTGAACCTCAGATACAAGCAGAATTCAAAAATTGCGGAATGATATCCTGTGATAACGAAGAACATTCTCAAAATGTATGCAGTATTTTAACGCAAATACGAGAAAATTTGGATAATATTCAGCACGTACTTCGGATGAAGGTCCCAACGAACGTTATGCACGTGAATTTCAATGCCAACTATTATAGTGTTACAGTTAAAAGCAACTTGAAGGAAACGCAAGTAAGGCCCGTAAATGTCTTCGAAGTAGTTTTTAAAATTGATTATTGCAGAGTATCTAAGGTGAGAAAAATATGAATAAAAATGTCTGGCTTTCAGGTTTATCACAAGACGAAGTTTTCTACTACTGAGAACTACGTATACATGTATACGGAAATTGGGAACTACAAAAAGTTTTTGCAGTCGTTTTTTTGTTGGGTTTTTTCACCTCAGAAATTTTCTATTGGTACAGTGCAAAACCAATTACTAAAAATAATTGACACAAGTCTCAGAATGACGTTTTTCTTTTCAATATGTAATTATGTATACCTTATTATGCCGAGGCGAAATAACGCTTTTACGGTTGCCACATCAATTAGTCAGCATGAACTGAAACGCATTACATTTTCATGCTTTTCAAAATCTGTCGTAAATTATCTATGTCTGTATATATACATATGCACGAAATGTAGGATTCATCACCTTATCAGTCGAATCGATGGCTCCTCTAACGGCGCCTTCGATGTCGCCTTTCAAAACCGAGTCCACAAACTTGATGGCTCCGTCGGCGGTCAAACCCAGGCTATTCAGAACCCCGTTTGTGAACATCATTGTGCTGTCCACAGTGTTGCCAAGGGCATTGAAAATCGTCCCGGCCACACCATTCACCGTTTTCCCCAGCAACTCTGTCTGCAAAGTCTGTGCTCCGTCCAGAAACTTCGTCAATGTCTCTGAATAAAGAAAAAAATTAACAAAATCACCACGATCTTCCAATTATCACGTAGCTTGAATTTTAGGCATTTTTTCCGGACATATTCAAATCTTCTTCCTTCAAGAACATCATATCAATTTTTGTTTCGAAAAGCAAAAGAATATGGATTAAATTTCAGAAAATGTCTGCTATATCTGCAGGCATCGTGAAACGATTATCATTTCAACTATAAGCTCAAAAAATTTGAATGGAAGGATAAATATTCTGCAATGAACATTTTCACCAAATGTGCTAATAATAAAGCGAAATCAAAAAAATATTCTGTATTTTTTACTGAAAAAATGTCGTAATCCAATTCTATACAATATTTTTTCGTGTTTTTGAATGCAAAAGTATTAAAACTTGAAAGTATCATGCTACACTGATAATACCGACGTGGACTTTCTTGTATCGTGCAAGTATACCTTAAAAATTGGATTTTAAACCCTGGAATTGCGGTCTTTCGCCGTCCAGCCCATATTCTCAAAGTTTTGTAAATAACGATTATATAGAGAAAAGCATTTTGGATGCCTGACTGTGAACTTGCCGAAATTTCCTCCGATTGGGCCGAGAATGTTTCCAATCGGAATGAGAGGCAGATTGTTCCCACTTCCAGGAATAACGTTGTTGAGAACAGATCCGACGATTGTTCTCGGCGTGTCGAGAATACTTTTGGCGACATCAGGGATGGTTTTCCTCACGTCAGCGACGACTTGTCCCCCAGGGATGACCTTGGCAGCGTCTGCAATAACCTTGGACGGGTCGATCGCCTTCAAAACAGGGTCGACCGGCAACAACACCTTGGACACGACGTCAAGAACAGGATTCTCTTTGATGACCGGGATTTGAGCCGGTAAAGAAATGACTTTTTTCGGGATGTCCAGAAGGATTTTCGGACTGGGCAGACCGAAAAGTGCTTTGTTCCCGACTCCTCGTTTGTTGGCATTCGCATCACCAGCAGCTGACTGATGCAACGGATGATTCGCACCGAGAAAATCCTCTGCTGCTGGTTTCTTCTCGTCCTTCTCAGTGACATTCGATCCAGCACTTTCGTTCGCAAAATTTTCTGCAGCTATAAATCGGTAAAAGTAATTTTTCAATCGTTCACTGCATGGAAATGAGTTGCAGTCCATCACAGCAGTCAGGTAAATGTAAGAGATATATTTTGCGTTCGATCTCTTCCCCATTCTTGTCGTCGTCGTGCTAGTTCAATATTCCCAGCACGAGGTCTCTCGTCTTTTGAAATCATACATGGTTTTGTTAAAAACAATTGCTTCACAATTCTGTGTAGAGCATGGAAGTCAAGTACTGTACATGACAGTGGGACCCGTAATATGGGCGATTCGACTTCGAGACACTCAAAACAGAGAAATTATTCCACATACCCCAATAATTTTTCAAGATACGGAAACTTTTTGACAGTTTCTGGGACAAATTGAAAAATTAATTCATCAAAATTGTGCTGCAGTATATCCCTTGAAAAACTTCATCTACTTGAACGCAAAAATTAAAAGCTATAAAATCATTGTAAACTTACTTTAATTCAGATTAAAGATCGGGCTATTTTATTGGTTCGTTTATTTACAGAGTATGTTTTCTTCATTTCTGTGCAATAATGTATATATAGTCTTCTTATTGTTGTTTGCTTTTTGAGCTCTTTTTGGTGCCAGAAGATCACGGACGAATTCAATGAAATATTGCGTGGTTTTTTCATGAGGAGTTATTTTCTGTGTCTTGAAGTTCAGAAATAAAACGAAAATTCTTAGGAAATAATTCCTAATGCCTCAAGTACATGAGAACCAATTGAAAAGTTTCGATTGAATTCCACGGGAGAATGTGATTCGACTTTTGGATGCTCCAACATAGGGACAATTAAAGGTCAAAGCACCAATGACGTCCGCATCTTGGGGCCCCACCTTTCTGTGGATTCATCTATTTTCCGAAACGAATGCTATATAACCTGGATGAACCATTTTTACTAAATATGCTTCTTATTTTCATTGTTCGATGAACCAGACTAACTCGAATATGACTTTTAGTAATTATTATACCGTAGGAAATAACTTCTGTCTTCACGAAGATTCTGCTGAGAGAAATTATGCTCTATCAGGTTGTCCCGCATTTTTTTCACAATACGAAAAAAAAAAACACGCGAACATTATTTGGACGCGTCTGATTGACAATAGACAAGTGAAAAAATTTAGCATACTTTTTTTAGGCATCAAATATTGAATAGCCATCGGTATCTTCTTGAATTATCTAAATTTGTGTGACAATACCTTTTCCACTGAATCAGAATTTCCCGTCAACCAAAATTCAAGAGAATCCTATTAACGCCTGACGATGCCATTCCATCATCGCGTCTCATTCATTAAAGGCTTGATTAAAGGCCAAAACAGTACAAAAGCCATCTTTCGAAAATAGAACGAGTCCGGGAATTCTCGCTAGAATTAGATTATCCCCGCGAAAATTAGACTGCTAAATACAGCCACGTGCAGATGCAGAGGCACGAGGTTGTTGCTACGGAAATTACGAGATAATTAATGCCTAGGGACCAGCTGGGTAATTAATCACAAGTGAACTGCGTATATAGTGTGTTGCATTGAATAAGTAAGAATACACAGCAGTAGTCGGGTGAGTAGTTTCACGTCGATGATGGAAAGCAATTTGCTTGCATAAATTATCGCAAGAACTCACCGGCACGTTTGACTCGAGCAAATGAGTCGGCATCAATCGAAATCAGCGACTGCATCTGAAAATGACAGGCAAATATCGCAGATTTTCATGCATGACCGACTGCGCATTATTAAAACGAAGAGCTTCGACATACAGGGGTACTGTATACTCGTGAAACTTTTTCTTGCTTGCATGACGCTTTCAAGTGTCTTTGACTTCGAATTATTTTCAAAACATTTGATATTTCGATATTCCATACCCCGATATTCAATTGATCTCAAGTCCCTTACCGTACTTGAAAAAATTCCCGCGTTGCTTTCGAAGCCACATTTTCTTTTACTCCGATTCCCACAAATAAATAAGACTTCCATTACGTAGCCATATATATTTTATAGGCTTGAATTCGTTTATTCATGCAATATCTGATGCCTTTTATGTATGATTCGAAAGCCATCACGTGTTCGTTCTGTATCCAAAATGAAGCATTAATTATCACGAGGGCTGATGGCAGGGATAGTGGTTCTATAGGTCTGCTCAACTGTGCTGTATGTGTCTGTAACTCTGTATGCATGCATTCCAATCAGATGCATGAAATGCAATCTATTCACATGTTTTGGCACTCGAGATTTAGTTCGAGGAACCACCAAAGAGTGAATACTGTAATGCCCAGCATAGCAAATTGATGTCTTCGTTCTTTGCTTAATGTTGCGTAAATTCGTGTTCCATGCAATTTATAGATATCTCTGATGCTGCCTTCGAAATTTTAATGCCTGAAGACACGATGTTCATGCCCCAAATTCCTTTCAAACGTGGAATTGTTTCGTTGAAACTACCCAACATGGGATTAATTTTACAAAATTTTTACTGTACTCAGCATATAAACCCGCATTCGATTCAAGTGTCTCAAATTGCGAGTATGTTAGGTGAAATTTTTGTGACGTAGCAATTTGGTTGAGCTCATTAATATGCAGGAATGTTTATCACATAACAATAATTATCTCATTTGATAACCACAGTCGGTTATGCACCATCTTTTTAGGCCTAGCCTAACGCGGTACTCATCAGCAAAAAATAAAAAAGACACAGTAACATAAAAGCCATAGAAAAGACTGCAGATTAATGCTGTTCAAATAATTATATATCATCATGATGAACAATACATCAAATGAACAGTTTTTACTAACAGGTGTTCACTGATTATACCCCTTTACATTTGTACAAATTTCTAGTTGATTTATTCTTGGGTCTCCGTTTAGAAATTTGCATAATTTTGGATTGTGATTCTTATATACGCCTCAATGGATTCCTTGAAAATTGTGGTACTGGTGGTGCCTTGCAATTTTTCCACCCAACAATTCAACTTGAAGTTTCCTGGGAGGTTGACTCTCAATTCAGACTCTGCCCTGCAATTTGGCCCATATAGTGACTCAAAATGTCAAAAAAGATTGCATATGAAGCTGTCTCACAATTTGGCTACTTCACAATTTGATCATTCTACAGCAAAGGATCAGGGTCAAATTTCAGAGTACCACCTGAAATGTATACATTTGATGTGACTCCTTGAATTCACCCAAACAGCCACAAAACAGGTAATCTCTCTTTGATTTGATTATATTTTACTGAGTCAAGCCCTTACTTCTGAAGTTGTTTTCTTTTCGCTGGATTCTTGAAAAAAAAACTGCATCAGGAAAAATACTCAAGTGTGTTTGTGTGTGTGTGTGTGCATCTGGGATCGGGGTGGCAGGTGCAACAAGACAAATCAGGACTCGAATATTGCGCCAAACTTTCAGAATTTCCAATGCACTGAGTCATGAGGTGTCAGGCCAGGGAATTTAATTTTCCGCACGCATCGCGGAAACGGCGACAAACGCACCCGCTGGTCTATCAAAAGCGCCAAGGCCAGCGATAGATTCTCTTTGATGCCCTCAAGCGAGGGGTTCTCTTCATCACCGGCTGCGCCTCGCTTCACCCGCTGTTGCTGCTGCTGGATGCGACTGAAATTGCCGCTGCCCTTGTTGACGATGGTGCTGCTCGTGACGGCGATAGCCCCAGAACTGCTGGTTCCTCCCCCTGGAACGGCGAAAGGAACACGACATGCACCACGACGGTAGCAAGGCGGGATTCGCACATTGGCCAAATTGCGCCTTGCCAAGTGTGTCATGCACTTTGCAGCAACTGCTGCAGCAGAGTTGAATTGGTTCCCTTGTCTACTGGTGTGAAGTACTGTATATACAGAGATTTAGGCTCTCTCTTCAATATCGCTTTTGTTTACAATGATTTTCGCTGTACTGTCTAGCAATAATTATTTGTTTTGCCCAGCAGGTCCCCTTCTCATGATGTAATCCTTTATGCAGCAAAATTGGATACAGTGAGGCCCCCACATACGGACACCTCAACATGCAGACAATGCAACAGAGGGACGCTTATTTTCCCATAAAAAAAAAAAATAATGAAAAAGGCCTGACACGAGGACACTGACTTGACTTAGGGACATTGTGAGATAAAATTGGCAAATATATTTCTGGCCAAATTACAAGAAACAGATATTTCCAACCCTAAAATTGATGTAAGAGAAGTTCTTGGACATTTTTCTCACCAATTTACCATCCATTTATCTAATTTTATAAAATTACCTCCATCCTGGAGTGACATCCTTCTCTCTTTTTCAATTGAATGTTTTTTTTTAAAGAGAATGCAAACATTTCTATGTACTGTACACAGGCATCAGCATTCAATTCCCCAGTTGTCCATATTGTGTTGAACAATATTGAGAATCAGTTTCAATTGGGTGACATTTTTTTCCAAGGAATCATGGTGAGTGTTTTGTCCATAAAAAACCAATTAAAATTGTATAATGTAAGTCAAACAGAAAATGAAACTTGACTTGGGGACATTTTGACTGAGAGATTCTCTTGATGCACCAATTATTTCTGCATCTTGGGGTCTCACTGTATTTTCACAAGGTGCTTTGTCCCAGAGCACTGACATGAAAAGAAAACATCAACTGAGAACCAACGCCTGGGTCAGGAAATAGGTCCAGTAATTATTTATTTTTTTCTGCTGGCAGAAACTTTTTGCTGAACAAAAATAATTTTTTACTGGGTGGCATTTATTCCTGCATTCCTGGCATGGGATTAGCATAAAATAATTCTTAAAACAAAGGATTCAGCTTTACCAGATTTTTCCTGACTTGGGCCTTCTCAACCCCAGCACATTTTTGTTACTTTTGGTCAAACTGAAATGTGCCTGTGAACAAAAATATATTCTGGTTTTGGAATAGGATGAAAAGGAGGCTGCGGTTATACAAGGGTTGAAGGGGTTCTCTGGAGATGCATAGGATGAGACAATTTTTGGAGCATTTTGAAAAACTTTAGTTGACCTGTGCCTATTTTCAAGTTCATTTAATTTCTTCCCACATGATTTCTTCAGTCCCAGCTCCTTTCCTGATGCATAACTATTGACGTTCCCTGAAACTGAATAGTTTCTGTTAGATTCGATGCTTATCAGGTTTGATCGAAGTAAGTAATGGGATTAAAAAAAAACAGATTATAAGGTGGTCTTGGCCAGTTCTTGCTACAGGTGACGCACATTTGCCCGACATCAAAACCTTGGGCATTGGTGGGGTCTTTCCCATCCTATAACTCAGCTAGGATTTTTTTGCATTCAGATACATGATGGCTTGACCGTAGTTCACCAAAATGTAGTTCTGAAAGAGCAGCCAAAGTCAACCGTTTCCTGGGAGGACTTAATCTTTCAGTTTTTAAAATCTTACGAATATAATCCCATGGTTGACAATAGGGATTCGAAAATATTCACATAGTGAGATGTTTTTTCTTTCAGAAAACAATCTCTTGATTGAATAAATCAGTTTTCCCCGACTTGGGTGATTATGTTGATTATCGCAGGTTTTTTTATTTCTGCGCTTTTTAGGCTCATCTGCAATCTTCCAAAGTATCCTACCCCGTCTCTGCTGCGGAAGAGTGGAAAAAAATCAAAGTTTTTGAATGAAAAAGGTTGAATATTCTGGTTAATGTTCGAGAAATTACCCAAGAACCCAACCAGTCAGGACTGACTATATTGCATAGATTGGCTGGCTTGTGATCCAACACGGGGAATTAACGGTCGATTTGAAAGGTGAGCCGTAAAAATCAAATTCAAAGTCCAAATTGTTGCTAATTAAATGCAGTAAGTCACATTATATATAATGGTAGGTCAAACCTCATGCATCGACCTATATTTTTCCGAAGAGAACTTGAAAGGCATGCATTTTATTCCCTTTGACCTGGTGCTGGAACCCATCGTCATGGGATTAATCCTTGGTCGTATATATACCTTGTCCCTTGCCAGTCGTTAGTTTCCCACCTGCTGACGAACACCTCAAATCCTCAGTGTGCGAGGCCGCAGTGCAATTCGGTGGATCTTGAATAAAACAGAGAAACGCACAAAAAAGCCGACTTTCAGCAATCATGAAATGAGAAACCCGCCGCGGGTTTGGGGAGGGGGCGGACGGAAAGCTGGGCTTGGATTTCAGTGTCATGACTGACGGGGTGGAAGGTGAAAGAAAACAGCAGGGTATATGGGAAACAAAAATACAGGCCCCTCTACTACTACTGTATATGGAAAGAGAAAGACTCACTGATGATATTGCAGGGGTTGTAGGCCGGGAACCTGAGACCGTTGCCCGAGTCCGCCGTCGGGTCCCTGTTGGGCAAATACCGATCCCAGAATCGTTCCACCAGTTCCGGCGCCCAAAACGCGTCGCTGTATGCTGGCGTCTGAAACGTATCGTATCCCGAAGCGCAAATGTTGCTGAAGTCGTCTCTCACGGCGGCTTTCGGGAAACATAATATTTTATATCATTTTAAGAAAAGAACACAACTTAGGGTCACCCTAAAACGTGAGCATAAAGCTGAAGATTGCGGTTAATCTGGAAACAGGCTGAATACTTTGTGCTCCAAATTGTGTTGAAAAATTTTTAGGTTTTTTTCCGGTGCTGTCCACGAAAAGGATTCCAGTCAAATTTCATTGTCACATTTATGTGTATTTTTTCCTTTTCATTTTTTAATGAATGGGTGTGTGTGGGACTTAGGAGGGGGGGGGGGGCACAATGTACATAAATATATATTTTCCATATATAGGGAAAAAATATATTTTCCAAATACTTTGCATAAAAATCTTCAGAGTAGAAGATGGACTGATGTAAAACTCCCCCCAGATTTTGTCGCATTTGGACTATATCTAACTGGCCTGCCTTGAGAACATGGACAAACAGAGCTGCTATGAACCTTTTGTATTACAGTACTTACAAAAATACTCTTTGATTTCACTCTCATGCACTTTTGGCTTGAGATATCTTCGAATGCTCTGAATTACTTGCAGTATAAGGCTTTGACAAGTATAATTTCTATGAGATAAATAGTCTTCACATTGATTAACAGACACAATTGCAAGTGTTAACTACTGTTATTTTTTTCAGGCCCTATGTTTCCAATAATTTTCAGGTTTACAGTTTCAGGAATTCTTCTGGATGTTGTGTTGTTTCAGGTTGAAGATGGGTTACCAGAGATACAGCTGAGTTTTTTGAGCAGAGCTTTATAGGGGCAACTTTTTTGTAGGCCCTTAGAACAAAAATTCGTTCGTCGCTGTAGATCTTCAGATTCTTTCTCTGGACGGAATGAAGAACATGCTCGTGCAAATTTTTTCTATCAAAACATATTTTCGTGCAAAATAGTCCAGGTTTCTGTGGTTTTGCCCTGCGCGCAAATTGACCGTTCCAAATTTCTGTTTTAAATGGAAGAACATTTTGCAAAAAATATCGCGCGTTTGCCATTAGCCAAGGTTTACATCTTCAAGGACTATAAGGAGATACTCAATGCTCAAAAATCAACAAAACAAGGCCAACAATTTTTGATGTAGTTAAAGCGACGACTATATTTCAAATTACAAATACAGCTGCATTTATTCGGCATTACTGTATGACCATTTAACATTCATGCATCGCTTGTCTACAAAAACTTTAAAATTGTGCTGACAAGTATTACAATGCTGGATTGTATTCCTATCTGTATATCAGGTAAATAATTACATGGTTCTGTTACTGTATCCGACCCGAAGAAAGACAATAAAATGCTTGCAATGTATTTGTATCTCTTGGAAACTGCACTTATTCCCTTGGAAAAACGAATCCTATTTTCCTTGAATGACACTGTCGTAGTTTTCACGAATATGTCGATAATGTCGTGCTTTCCTCATTGTTCAACTCGAAATTCAGAAAACGACAAATCTCCCAACTTCTCAAAAACAAAGAGACTCTGCTTGCATGCAGATGCTTAATGGACACTGGCAAAAGGAGGGGACTTGTCTGGGGACTTTCCGGCAGACTGCTTGAGCGAGCATCCGCAGAACATCAAAATGCGAATACCAATGAATAATGCAGGAAACGTACATTGTTTCTTCTTGCGAATCTCCCGGATGTACTTTAGCTCGACGTTGACGAGCCTTTCAAGTCCAGGTTGCCGGGTGAAATTTATCTTGTTGAAGCTCAGCATGTTCATGTTGCACACGGTGACGGCCGGGAATGTTACTCTGGTGTTGTCCTCAATCTTTGGCGCAATGATATGATAGAAAAACACAAGAGGATGAGGTAATCCTTCGAATGTGCCCGACTCGAAACGCACAAAAACGTGATTTTCTTATAATAATAATCGCGAAATCAAGATCGATGTGTGCGAACTTAAATTCGTAGCGAATTTGTTTTTCTTCTCTCGAAACCTCATGGTTGCTTTTCGTGGAGATGATGTGCAGTGGGACCATGATATACCAACACCCCAACACATGAACGATTCGACTTAGGGACAGCATGCAGCAGTGCTCGGATATTCTTGCTGGATTTTCTCATTATTATAGAGAAAATTTAAAATTTTTTTTAAATATTGCACTGCCAATTCATTATAGGTTGGGTGATACTTTCATATATTTTACAGCTGTGCAAAATAATTTTGGAGAGCAAAAAAAATTAAAGCTCTTCCGAGGCTGGTTTTTTTTTTTTTTAATATCAGCCATAGGATCAACTTGGGCATCTGATGGACATTGCCAATTTTCAGTTTCTGGCTTATCCAAATACAGTATTTCTTGGCTTGGGTCTCAATGTCCTGGGGCCATTTTGGTGACCTTTGGTAAACCCAAAATGCACAAGTCTGTACAAAATTCTTCCACTGCCACAGAACAGAAAAGAACCCTCCATTGGTGAAAGATGAAAAAAATGTGCCCTGCCATCTGGACAATGTTTCATAGATACACAGTTCCACATGATTTAGCCATTGAATGGCTGCAGATCTATTTCCATCACTCAGTTTGCAGTGTATAGGAATACTTTTGGACACTTGTGCCTTTTGGTTTGAATGGAAAATCCCTCAATGCGAATCCTACGACATTAAAAACCGAAAAATGCCAGCCAGCAGTAAATATTTTCAATGAAAATTTTTCTGTAGGAATTAAAAAAAAAGGGATTTTTTCAGACTTTGTCTCTTCTGATCTTGCAAGGAATTTCAATTTTTCATTAACTGTAGCAAAAGATTATGTGATGTAATGAATCCCAGCAATGCTGCAAAAGGATTAGAGAACATTTATTTTTCAAGTTTTTTTTGAATTTCTTTGATGAATTGTGCTATTCATATTCACAAAAATTGAATAAAAAATTGTATTAAAAATTACTTCAATTTCTAGTCAAGTTAATTCTGGGCTAATTATTAGTCTACCTAGACTTTTTCTTTGCTGTTTGAGCTCCTTGTGATGCCAGATGATCAGATTCTGTGTTTTCAGTTATTTCAGTTTATTGATTTTTTTATACATACCTCGATATTGAGAGACAAAATATATTCAACATGTTTGGTGACTTTATTCCGTAATTTTTGATGAATAACAGGACAACCAATAACACACATTTCCATTAAAATTGATTGGAAAATGTGATCCAACATATGTAAGCTCCTACTTCGGGTTCTAGCACCGATTCCGTCCGCATCTCGGGCCCCCACCTGGTATATAAGGGGTTTACTCACGCTGATTTCGACGCTTTTCGGGTAGAGCAAATATTCGCTAGTAACGAAGTAAGTCTGCTGGACAAGCAGAGCCAATGAACCCAGGATGACCAGGATCCAAATGAATTTGCGCAACTTGAAGGAGTCGTAAAAGAGATGCGGGATTCCGTGGCCAGAGTACTGCTCGACAAAGTAATCGCTCGTCATCGAGTACCATGACTGCTCCCCGTCCTTGGGATTTCTCCTGATGTTGGCAAAATTTTGGAATGGAGGATCAGTTAAACACACGCTTTGTTCTCGAAGGAATTCCTATCCGCGAAAGATCGAATCGTCAAGTCTGAACTTTCTGAGAGGCTTTACTCATTTGTATCTTCAGATCAAGCTCAGTTTATGCGTTGAAAACAAAGGAAATGACGCTTGGAAATTCAACAAAATATAATACATTTAAATTCGAATTGGCTATATGGTGATTATTTTTGCAACTTTTTGTTGCGTGCGTACTCATGCCCCAACTGCCGGAATATTATTGCAGTTGTTGAAACAATTTTAAAACCTTTTTCGAATTTTAATTGTGAAGTCCAATCATTGAATTCATTCGCTTTGATGCAAAAGTTGTCTCGAAACTTCAAAATGCGTATTTTGTTTTGCGGTCATGAACGGATCAATCGCTTCCGAATAACATCATGCTTGGAAATAAAATTTGACTCGAAATTCGACGTTTCAAGTTCTAGCAAATGAAATTTTATGGCTTGAGACACAGGAAGTAAAAATAGTCCTGATTTCTATATGCTGGCAGTGTTGTAAGAACTCAAGTTGATGAAGGACAAATTGAAAAAAAAACACCTCTCTGAATGCTTGTAAATAAAATTTTGAAAATGCTTTTCCCATTTTTGAATGTGATCGCATTCATTTTGAAAATACAGAAAATTGAAGCTATACACAATTATCAGCCATATCTTCGTGATTCCTTCTTTTCCGTGCAATGTACGAGTATGTTCAGACGCATAAACAATATTCTGTTGTCTCCATGAAGAGTTAAAATCTTACCTTTTCAAAGCAGACCCTTGAAATATTTCAGCATCTCGTCCTTGAAGCACTTTTTGGCGAAACGTGCTGAACTTATCATCGAAAGGATACGCGGGTCCCAAAGGAGAAGCCATTTGCGTCCTTAGTCGAAATATTTGCACAAAATTTTCCCTATGTATTTTATGTTGCCAGCAGCTGAAACGAATTAAACGGTGACCCGAACGTATCAGGAACAAGCTCAATTTCAACTGACAAACACGGGGGTTTGGAGAATATCACATCACTTCAGTGATGTATGAAGAAGATGCTGGAATTTTCAGCGACTTGTAGAAAAAACTTGGTAAAAAGTGAGTTCAGTATTTGGTTTTGCACTCTTTCCTCATGCACTTATTGATTTAAAAAAATATCCATTCACTAAAAAAATACGAAGCCAATGTAATAGATAACAAACAGCTTTCATCTCATGATCAACATTTCATGACTATCCCCGAAGTCCCGGACATTTCCGAAGCCAGGAAAATCAGTCATCTCAAAATACTAACTGAGAAATATAATATGAGCTGATTATTCAAACTCTCGAACTCGAGGTTATTGATAGGATTGTTAACTGCGCTCGTGGAACGAACGATCAAATAAGGCATTCAACTCGAATCCATGCTGCATGCCTTAATTCGGATATTTCGGTGAACTTATCCCTTTCGGAACGATTTATCACGAGTGAGGGTTGATGATGAAGAACCGAAGCCCGCCATCGAATGGCGAACAGCCGCTACTTCCGCATTCATTATGTGGCGATATGGACACGTGGCATCAAAATGACGCGTCTCTGGAGACGTCCAAGTGGTACTTCGGAACACCCGGGGGTTCAATCGAATTACAATTTGGCACACGAGTCTGCGCCCCGAAAATGTGCGATATATTCCGATATTACTCCATGCGAGAGGTGTAAATGACGAGAAATAGAAAAAGCCCAGAGAAATACAAACGCCACAGGAAGATAAAAGAAGCGGGGAAGACAAAATTCCGCGTAAATAATAGTTAATGGGATTTTCCCCACATCCCTTCCTTTTTTTTCCCCCAACCCCAGAAGAGAAAGGGCAGAAACGAGCAGGTTTTAGCGGGCTCCATCAAACAACCCTCTGACAATGGTCTTATATGTGATGTGTGTGTGTGTGTGTGTGTGTGTGTGAGAGTGGGTTAAGGAGAAAAGAATCAGGGCAGATAAAAAGGAGTTGGGAAGACGCCTCAATGGTTCCCATGTAAACGCGAACTCAGACTACTCTTCTTACATTCATCAGAAAAGAAGGCTTGAATTTCACAGAGAAAATTGTGTTGCTTTTACACAGTTTTGAGAAGAATCAGATTGAAATGAAATCAACCCATATGCACCAAAAGCATAAAAACAACATCGGTTTTCATGTGTATTTGCTTAGAACAGATGGAGTGAAGACTAACTTCAGAAATGAGCTTTTAATCCTCTCTAAATATCCATGTCAAGAACTGTTTCATTATCCTAGAATTCCCTTATTTTTTCTCAAGACACTTTGGCTCTTGTGCTATTTCAAAATTGTAGTCATAATATCAACTACAATTCACAAACACTTTCTGAAAGCCCTAATGATGTTAATGTGTTCTATAGTCATTATTTCCCCATTCCATTGCCAAGAGGAATCCCTTTCTCAACCTTGTTTACTTTTCTTTCTTTTATCAGGCAACAAAATCTTATGATCCCAATCCTAAGTGGTTGCTATGCATGTTTCTTGATCTTGGATGGCCAAAGTTATACATACAGGTGTGTTTCAGTTTGAAAAGGGCTTACCACATTTGGATGCTAACCATATACCTTGTTGTCACTGCTCAGCTCCACAACATATTATTTGAATTGTATGATACTGTGTGAAGTGGCATAATAAAAATCACTTCTTGATACTCTCATGGAGTAGCTTTTGTGTTTCCTTTGGAAGTCATGGAAAACAATTTAAATCTCAAGCCCGAAGTCAACATCGGTGAAGCAATTAGCTTAACCCTTGGGCGGCAAAGTTGGACTATTTTTGCAAAATTTTGTTGCACTTCATGGCAGAAAATAAAAAAGGACAACAGGGATTTGAGGACAAAGTCAGGGAAAAATCCTATGTTTTTTTCTTTTTGCAAAGAAAAATTTCATGGGAAAATGAAAAAAATGCTATGCTAAGCAATGGGCTTTTCTCGGATTGATCTCGACTTTGCCTCAGCCCACCTGGAAGGTCTTTTCTGACCTTCAGAAAAATTAAAAGCCTTAGCATACAAAAATAATCCGATTTTGGCTGGCAATGGGAAAGAACCCTTTGCCGTCCAAGGGTTAACAATACTTGTCTGATCAACATTATCTTTTTATTTGCTTTCCAATTGTCAAGACAACAAAATTCTACCTAAAGAAAAATAAAATTGTGTAACTGTAGTTTCTTCATAAAATTACAAGGGCAATGTTCTGATGTTTTCCTCCCTCTGTGAAATTGCTCCTAATTTCACATCAGCTAATGTTCCCCTCAATTAGACTTCCAGGTTTCTTAGCACTTCTCAAAAAATCCAATTCCCTAGATTCCCTTTTCTATGTGTGAGTGGCCAGTATCATGAAATATTACTTATGATATGAGTCATTTCTTTGTATTGTATATAGAATGGTTCCAAAATTGCTTCAACGTGTTCCTGGCCATACTCTATATAAGCTCTGGAACAGTCCAGAGAAGATTGAGAATCTTGTGAGCCAGATAAGAAGTGTACTCTCAGGGAAACTTCCTTCACAATTTTTGAAAGACTCTCTTTTTGAACTCTGAATAAATACTGTTTTCTTGTCTGAGCGTGTATAAAAAAGAAAATTACATATTGTATCATAAATTCGGAGATTTCGGACTGTGTATTATTTTATCGTGGACAAGAGTATTGATGATGTCAAGATTCATACATTGATGATGTCAAGGTGACTTATTAGCGCTAAGATGTGTCATATGTAACTGAGTGCATCTTACAACATGTGCGTTTACCCCCAAGTAGAAAAAAATACGTCCCATGAAATTGTTGAGTGGTTTATGTAACCAAACATCCTTATAACTGTAATTTATGAATTCCACAGACCACCTAGATGCTTGTGGATCCCAAACAGTTTTCTGCACTTTGTTCAAGCATTCATATTTCAATAAACCATCCTTCTGCAGCTCCGAATCTTTTTTTTATCATTGAGAAATTTTTAGCTGATTGACCTGTTTACATTTTGGACTAGTTTAAAGTCAGAAAAGTGAGACCCGGAGATGCAGACCTACTGCGTGTATCAAGAGTGTTCCAAATTCAAAATTTATATTTGTTGATGAGTCGCGTTTTTCTCCAGAATTGCAGTACATATTTTTAATATTTTTTTGCTGAAGGTCTGTCTGCAACTCTGCATACCTTTGAGTTAATCTTCATGTCTAAATGTATTTTTGAAGAAAAACTTCTATACACATTTCCTTTTAAACATTTTTGAAACTCTGCTGTTCCTAAAAAAAAGTTATAGAAATTCGCTGGTCCACAGCAGGCCCACAAAGTTTGAGGAGCACTGCTCTGTATAGCACCAAATTTTCATAAATGTGCTTGCTTGGTCACATAAGGGTTAGAGGTAACTTGTATGAATACCTGAGGCCATATTTATGCAAGTTTCGCACACACATATTTTTTGAAAAATCAGGAGGGTGTGAGTAGCATGCGCCTGCAGGTATGCACTTTTCAATTAATGTGTGAAAATGTAATAAAGCTAGAGGTGCAAGCCATTCGTGATTCTGAGCAAGTCAAAATATTGAAGAGCAGGGAATCCTGCTTGGTACCGAATCTGATCAATTTCTCTGTGTTAAATATATTTTCAATGGGATTATTTTGCCTAATGTTCTCATATGCCAAAAAATTCAACCGTCGAAAAATAGGGCGACCTTCTCATGCATAGATACATTTTTGTGCAAATTTCTGGTCACGAACTAATGTGACCGTCTCAGTTGAGGATGTGTGTGGTACTGGTGTGAACGCAGTAGTTTATCCCCCCCCCTCCCCCCAGTAATTCTTCGGTTGCAGGCAGCCAGAGGACCTACCACCATCTGTTACTTAAAAAAGAAGCCTCTTCCACACAGCTTTGCAGGTCCTGCTGGGTTTCCTCATTGCCTATCTTCCTGAGCGAACGCCTATACAGGGTTTTGGGTTTTCATTCGCTGTTCCTGTTGTGAACCCATGCAGGCTCCTGCTGGGAATGCAGGTGAGAGGGAAGTACAAGCATATGTTGTCGGGGTTGTTCCTCTTTTATCGTCCTTCATGATAGCCAGGGATCCTTCAGCTTTTTTCATTGTTCTATTCATTATCAGGGTGCAAGCGGAAGTCCTTGTATGAACTAGTTGCACGCGGGAAACGATTTAACTGAATTATCGCGTAACCATCGAAAATGGGCGTGTTTTGAGCCCGAACAATTAATAGAAGCCTCGAATGAGAAGAGTTTTAGTAGAATGAATTTTAGTATCCGACTCAAATTCGAAAACTTCAAAAAAATCTACTCCTTATCTAAATCTAATGTAACTGAACATTCCGATCGACATTAAAAAAATTATTGGTAAGATCAGTGCCTGGGACTTTAGAATCTCTGTAATGCGGAGCGATACAACGACATACAGTTTTCGAAATTTAATTGGGCCTGTAAAATGACTCGTATGAAATGAAATAAATCGGAACTTCTTCATTGACGCCACATACCGTATTTAAACGCGGAGCAGAAATATACAGTAATTTTACGGGTTTCAATCTATTGTGAACATGATCAATCACACCCGAAATTGGATTCCTTGAGATGAGAATGAGTGGCCTAGAAAAACTCAATAACCCGCCTTGATGCACTTCATGTTCCTGTGATGGAATAGTCATGCCCTTGCAAAATTAGGCAATCAGATAATTTCTGTTTTATTAATTCGATGCTTTCTTCTGAAATGTTCCCATAAGGAAATTGCCCGTCAAAATCCTAAAACACTATGTATGGCATCTGATTTTCGGGCAAATGCTTCTGGTCAATAAACCATACGATCTTTTCGCAAATATCCCCTCCCCAGGTTAATGGTTATATCTGAAGTCGCTCTTCTACGGGTTCTGAAAAAAAAAGTTTGTCTGCTGCTGGAATATACAAAGCCTTTCCTGTTCAAGAGCGTTTCAATAGTCACCGGGGAAAGAAAAATAAAACCACGATTACCACCGAGAATGCCTCTGGAAATCGACGCCATATGCCGGACAAGCACCATCCTGAGTGGTCCTCGATCATACAATTTCAGTGTAGTTTGTGGTAAACGAAACAGGTTTTCACCATAATCCCCGAACCCATGCCGAGCAAGATGAAACTTCTGCTGAGAAGTCCTCCACATGGAGAACAGGTCCTCATATCCCGGACCAGAAGAAGACCTGCTTGGGTGACCGTTCAAATGAGCACTATTCAACTGATCGCCAGGGCGAACTGAGCACCTCAACCCAAACCAATACATTTTGTACATGTTGGTCTGCAAGAATAGAAATAAACTTTTCTCTGAGCTCTTCAAATAACGCACTCAATGGAATAAACCAAGTTCATCTTTTTCTGCAAAAATGCAGTAAATCTCATTACAAAAAAGTCATTGGGACCAGTAAAATAGCTTTGTTGTCACAACTAATTTGTTTTCATGGAGATCTTTCAACATTCTAGGTAAATAGCGGGGACCTAAAATGGCTCAGTTGCACCTTTTTCTGCCAATTTTATTTTTCTTCTTGTAATATGCCATTTGTTGTGACGAGATTCTGGTGCATATCACAGTTGAGGTGCAAGTTACACTTGAGGAGGAATTCGTATTTAGAAATTCTGAAATTTAGTGCTTTCAGAATTCTAATCACAGGATCAATCCAAGTCCATTTCAAAAACGAAATGTATTAATGACAATAAGGGCATGTTCTATTCTTTCTATTTTAGCCTTATTTCATATTCCTAGCTTCTACAGTATTTTTTAAAAATTGAAATTGGATATTCAGAGGATTTGATTTTAATTTTTTGATCATAAAATTCATTATTTTCCCCTTTAAATTTGATGTGGGTGGAGGGCACATGTTCTTTGACTAATTTGATATCAGCATTGTAAATATTACAATAATAATGTATTGATTCTTTTTCATTGGCAATAAGATACACTTGAGGAGGAATTTGTTTTTACAAATTCTGAAATTTAGTGCTTTCAGAATTCTAATCACAGTGTTCCCTAACCTTTTTGTGTCTGAGGAGTTGATGACCAGCAAATTTCCATAAAAATGTTTGCAGACTGGCAAATTGAAAAAAAAATGTTCTGAAAACCAGCGAAGTTTCATAAAATGTTCACAGACTCAAAAAAGTTTGCTTGCAAGACTCTTTGGCAGGCATTTAAAAAGTGTTTGCTTATTCTTTGCAAAAACTAAGAACTGATGAAGCTACCAAAAAGTTGAATGTCTTTTAAAAAGAGAAATGTTGGCTTGAAGAGAGGTTTCCCAGAATGAAAATAATGGAGAGAATGTTTTCAGTATAGGTTCAAATTTGTCTGAAGTTTTGTTAGGAGAAAATCTAACTACTTTTTCATCAGATAATTTGAACTGCCATAGTCCTTCCAACATTTCAAATAAAAATCAGAGTTCATTGGCACTTCTGGTAGTTTACTATGCAGCAGAAAAATTCCTGTGGACCAGCAAAAATCTTCTGCAGACCGGCTTCAGTCCAGGTTGTGGAACGCTGCGCTGCATGTAAATCATAGATATATATTTTTACTTTAAAACAAAATTCTTGAAAAATACTCAAATCCTGAAATGGGCGTGGAGATTGTCAACGTAAACTTGAATTATAAGATGGCCTAATAGTTTTGCTTGTTTTTTTCGAAGTGAATAGAGAAACGAATTGTTTGGGGTGTCAATTAGAGGAAGACTCATGGGTCATTGCGCGGATGCTCAATTGAGCGGCGCTCAGCTGCCCCAAAGTTCAGCTGAGTTCCGAAACGTGAGAGCCAGCACCAGCAGAGATGTTAGGTGGAAAACCATCAGGCCTTCGAGTGCTCTGCACATTGGGTAAAAGTGGCAAAGAACTGGAGGAGATGGGCTCCAAGCATGTGAGCCGCGGAACGCAGTGAAGGAGGTATTCATGCGCCGAATGAATTATTCCTGAGATCTTTTCCGCCTGCGAGAGTGCAAAAATAACCCTGGAAATACGGGTTGGTTTCTTGCGAAGAGTACAGTTAGTTACTCGTGCCATCTCAGGATAAATGGAACGAAGCTGGTGACATCAATAATCCGCGACGAAAGCATGCTGGCACACGTGCCTCATCGTCCTTGTCCGCAGGATGACAATTCCAAGTTAACTTTTAATCTCTTGAGGAATGTAAATAATCAAATTACAGTCGAGTACCAGGATTTTCTTATGTAACAGTCATATTTTTCATCTGGGTGAAAAGCGTCTGCTCATTTGAATTCAACTTCAGATTTATCAATGAAGTTGCACTGCGTCGAGTAAAAAATTCGCAATTGATCAGGTTGGATCAACTTTTCAAGAACTTTAGAAACAATCACGCACCTTCAGAATATTTTTTTCATGAAAGTTGTCAGGCATGATATAGACCTTAATTTCTTCGAATGAAAGGCTTCTGCTGGAGAATCGCAAACCATAATGTAATCGCATATAGCATATTGCCAATTCTGAAAAGCATTTTTCCTTTTATACAGCGAAAAACATTCAACCCTTCGGCGGCAGTGCCAAGATACATCTCGCAAAAGTTTGCCACACAGAATTTAAGGAAAGGAAAAATAATTATTAGTATGGCCAAAGTTGGCAATAGACTCCCAATATTTTTTAGCATTCCTCCAGAAAAATCTTCCTAAAAAAATGTTCTGTTGGAAGACATTTTTCTGCATTCCTGTCATAGGATGGGCATTGAGAATTTCAAGAACAATGGGTATCCCATTCCGGGATCTCCTGTGCGGAATTTTCTCGCGGTCCCTCTATGAAACAAGGCGCCAAATTGGAGCCAAAACTGTAATCCAATCGGCACAT